>CM021103.1:314412965-314609856 GCA_007115665.2 Sequoiadendron giganteum
AACATTACTTGTTGCAAGAAATTTTCCCATATCCTTTTGATCAAAGTGTGAAAATGATTCCATTTCCCAAACATTGTGAATTCCCAAAATATGACAAATATAATGGTAAAACAAACCCTATAGATCATGTGAGGGAATTTAGAACCATGAGCCTCAAATTTGCACATGAGGAAACTTATTTGATGAGGCTATTTTCACGTAGCCTAGATGGAAAATGCATGGAATGGTTCTCCAAACTTGCACCAGGTATTAAGACCTTTGAAGAGTTGGTTAACAAATTCATAGCCTAGATGGAAAATGCATGGAATGGTTCTCCAAACTTGCACCAGGTATTAAGACCTTTGAAGAGTTGGTTAACAAATTCATCACCCAATACTCTTATAACATACAACATGAGATAACCATGAAGGACCTCTACAATGTGAAACAGAAAACGGGTGAATCTTTCTTCATATTTTTGCAAAGATGGAGAATATTGTTTGCAAGATATTCTCGTCCCATAATCGAAAAAGAGAAGATGGAAATTTTTATTGATAATATAAATGATGATACAAGTTATAGACTTGAATTGCAATGTCCACCTACCTTTGAGAAAATGGTTGAAAATGGAATCAAAATCGAAGAAGCCTTGGTCAAGAGAGGAGTCTTGAAAATTTACAATGAAAAAAACTCAAGAAACTCCTCTAATAATTTCCATAACAATGATAGACAAAATTTTTGGCAAAGAAACAAAAAATTTGGTTATAATGATGTGTCAGCTGAAACACAAAATGTAAAACTGATATTTAATTTTACAGCAGTTGCCACCAAGACCAATCAAAGAAATAATCCAACCAACAATCAAAGCAATAACCAAAACACCAATCAAAGAAACAATCAAAACAATGTTGGATCTAAATTATTCCCTTATCAAACGCCATCAAATCGTAGGAAATTCACACCTTTGGGTCAATCATTCAAATTCACAATGAAAGAACTTCTTGCAAAAAATCTTATCACCTTACCTGACACTCGAGGTTTTGAGCCAAAAGTGAAATAATCATGGTGGAAAGATGATTATTAATGTGAATTTCATTGGTGCAAAGGCCATCAAACAAATAAATGTGTGCAATTAAAGCACAAGGTGCAAGACTTGATAGACCATAATATCATACAAATAGAAGGACCCCAAACAAACGTTGATCATGGAGCATTCAAGAATCCCTTACCAAATCATGACAAAGGGGAATCCTCTACAACAAACAACAAATGATGTAAACTTTGTGTAGGATACTATCATCCTTCATATTTTGATAGTTGAAGATCAAACAAATGACATTAAAATCAATGACACACAAGGCATTGGTGTAGCCAACAATCAAATTAATTATGTCCAATTCAACATGAACAAGACACCACCATAGCTGAAGATAAATCTCAAGCAACAACAACTAATGTACAAACAACACAGTATGGAAAAGTATTTTCAATCTTGGATAAAATGGGATACAAAGGACAAGGACCTATCAGAAAGAGAAAAGAAGGCATTGTGGAATCAATCCAACCCATCTTAACCAATCCAAAAGACAAGACATGACTAGGATATAAAGAGGAAACAAAAGAAGAATCCACCTAGAATTTTGTTGAACGAATCCTACAACTACAAGCTAGCAATGACTATGAAACTGACTCAAATGAATATGAGTGGGATTCATTGTTTGAAGAGTCTTTTCATGAAAATTTAATTGATGTAATACAAAATTATGCACCCATACATGAGGAGGGACAAATTTTGGGGTTAAAACCATTTTATTTGGATCACAACCTATCGATGGCTCAAGCGAGGATGATCAGACTCCTAGCAAGACAAATCATTTGAAGGAGAGTTACATCATAGACCTTGACATTGCTATTAGATTGCTTGAAGATGTCTCCATCAAGACCATCACTACCTTTAACTTAAACCAATCTGATGATTCCCTAGCTCTAGTACATCCTGAACTTATCGATTCGGACCAAATCGAGCCTCTTGACATCCCCATCTTTTCAAATGATGATTCCATTGTCAACTTCCTTTGTGCTAACAACCCCGAAACATGTTCCACCACTGAATCTTAGAATGAAGTTTCTAGTTAGGGGAGTATCAAATATCTTATCTACAAAATGAATAATATAGAAAATCGATCTAATGTTGAAAACCATTATATGGCAGTATTAGATCAGGAAAAAGTAAAAATAAAGAGTGCATCCAATGGTGAAAACCTCTCTTAGGCACTGAAGGATGAGAGATTTGACACTCTCCCTGAACACTTTTATGAGGACCTAAAGTATTGGTTGATCCCACACAATCCATCAACATCGGCATGGCATAAGCAATGAAGACTCTCCATTTAGCAGCATCCTTAACAGAACAAGATAAACCAAGCTTCACTAAATTCTTTGAAGAGTGACAAGTCATTTTTTCTTGGTCCTATGCAAACATGCTAGGGATAGATACAGATTTAATCATGCATCATTTATCCTTACCACCAAGAGTTAAACTAGTGAAGTAGAAGCTAAGGAAAATGCATCCCCGTATTTCCCTTTTGGTGAAAGCAAAACTGAAGAAGTTATTAGATGTAGGGTTCATTAGACCAATTGATTATGCCAAGTGGATATCCAGCATTGTACCAATCTCAAAACCTAACAACAGTATCTGGATTTACACATATTTAAGAGATCTCAATAAATCTTGTCTGAAGGATGATTTTCCTCTACCTAACATAGACATCATTGTGGACCTAACATCAAGACATGCCATGTTGTCACTGATGGATGGTTTTTTCATGTATAAAAAAATCAAAATTGCACCTGAGGATCAAGATAAGACAACCTTCACATGCCCATGGGTCACATTATATTGGAACATCATGCCCTTTGGACTGAAGAATGTGGGAGCCACTTAACAACAATCCATGACAACAATCTTCCATGATATGATGCATACTTTCATGGAAGACTATGTGGATGAATTTTTAGCCAAATCATATACCAGAGGACACTTAGAGATCCTAGATAAAATCCTCACCAAATTGTAAAAATTCAATGTATGATTGAATCCAAAGAAATGTGTGTTTGGTGTGACCTCTACAAAACTCTTGGGATATATAGTTTCAGGAAAAGGCATTGAGGTAGATCCAGTGATAGTTAAAGCTATCATGGAAATGTCACCTCCAAAGAAGATCAGTCAGCTAAGATCCCTCCAAGGAATATTTCAGTCTATCTGAAGATTCATCTCACAACTGGTAGACAAGACCCATCCCTTCACTCACTTGCTACACAAAAATGTTTCCTTTAGATGGGATGAGAAATGTGAAACCGCTTTCAACCAATTGAAAAAATATCTAATTAATTCACCTATCTTAGTACCACCAACAAAAGGAAAACTACTCTTACTATACATAGCAACAACTGAGAAATCATTGGGAGCTTTGCTAGTGCAAGAGGATTGAACAGGAAAGGAAAGGGTGATCTACTATATCAGCAAAACATTAAATAGCTATGAAATCAATTACACATCCATTGAAAATTATTGTTTGGTAGTGGTGTTTGCCACTCAAAAATTGCGACATTATATGCTAACTCATACCATCAAGTTGATAGCCAAAATTGATCCATTAAAATATCTGCTCAACAAGGAAAACCTAACAAGAAGACTAACAAAGTGGGTAATGATACTAAGTGATTTTGACATCTAGTATGTCGATAGGAAAGACATCAAGGGTTAGGTCATCATCGACCAAATAGCCGAAGCACCATTTCATGATGATCATCCTCAACACATTGGGTTTTCAGATGTTGATGTCCTTACCATAACTCTAAAATAGTGGGTATTGTATTTTGATGGATCATACACTCAACATGGATCGGGAGTGGGAATTTAATTTGTCACTCCCCAAGGGCATACTATTCCAAAATCATATAGACTAATGTTCCCCTACACCAACAACATGGTGGAGTATGAAGCACTCATCATTGGTATAAAGATAGCTATAGAGTGGAAAATCATAGAGTTGCAAGTCTATGGAGATTATCAACAGGTCATAAATCAAGTCAATGATGACTATCAAATAGAGGATGAAAAACTACTGCCCTATAAAAGGATGATTGATAATTTTAAGAAATGTTATTTTGCTATCAAATTTGATCAAATCCCAAGAATAGACAACAAATTGGTCGATGTTATGGCCACTATTGCTTCTTTGTTACAAATTCCAGATAAATGAAGTTGTTACGAGTTCATGGTGGAACAACTGTTTACCCCTGTCTACGATGATCCCGAGTCCCAAGTCATATGCCACCTAACTGATGTTGATACCTCAATCTATAACAAGATCTACACCTATCTAAGAGATAACATCCTTCCCCCCGACTTATCACAAAACCAAAAATGAAACATCATCTGGAAAACCACCCAACACACCCTTATCATGGATGTAATTTACTAATGAGCTCTTGATGGAACTCTCCTTCGATGTCTGGAACACAATGAGTCTGAAATGGCCTTACATGAAGTTCATGAGGCTATCTATGGGAAACATTCAAGTGGTCTTACCCTATCAAAGAAGCTCCTACTTTTGGGGTATTACTGGCCGAATATGGAAAAGGATTTTTTTCAGTTTGTCAAAAAATGCATGAAGTGTCAGATTCATGGTAACCTCATACATGCACCATCATAAGAACTCCAACCATTTGCATCAACCTGACCCTTTTGTCAATGGGGACTTGACCTTGTGGGGAAAATTCATCCACCTTCTTCTAATGGGCATAAATTCATAATTACGACCACTGAGTACTTCACGAAGTGGGTCGAAGCTATTCCCTTAACTACCATTACCGATAAGAAAATTGCTTCCTTCATCCTAAATTACATTATCTATCGATATGGTATCCCTAGCTCCATTGTCACTGACAATGGAAGACCTTTCAAGAACCAAGACGTGCAAGAGATTTGTGACAAGTTTCATATCCAACATCGATTCTCCACATCCTACTACCCTCAATGGAACGGCCAAGTAGAGGCCTCAAACAAAACCATATTTAAAATCCTAAAGAAAATTATCAACGAAATTGAACATGATTGGTATGTCCAACTGAACCCTGCTTTGTGGGCCTACCATACTAGTACCTGCACACCTACAAGAGCCACACCGTATTCCCTTGTATATGGATCAAAGGTTGTTTTTCCAATTGCGGTTGAATTACCATCACTCCAAGTGTCATTGAAGGGTATCATTTCAGATGAAGATTGCTAGGTATCTAGGTTACAAGAGTTGGAATTGTTGGATGAACGCTGTCAGCTAGTAGTGGATCACTTGAAAGCATATTAGCAGAGAATGTCAAGAAGTTATAATCACAAGTTCAAACCAAGAAAATTTCAGGTGGGTGACTTGGTACTGAAGGAAAATCCATGCAATCAACAAGACCAAGAAAAGAAGGGAAATTTTGAACCAAATTGGCTAGGTCCCTTTGTCATTGTATCAGTCTGTGGATCGGGAGCATATTAGTTATCCACGCCTGAAGGAGATCTATTTGAGGAACCTATGAATAGTATTCATCTCAAAAATTTCTACACATGATTCATTCTAAAAAGTTTCGAAGAAATCCAGAAAAATCGAAAAAAGTCCTGAAGAAAAAAATCAAAAAAAGTCCTGAAGAAATAGAGAAAAATCAGCAAAAGTCCTGAAGAAATCCAAAAAAAAAAAGTCCTGAAAAATACAAAAAAAAAGTGAAAAAATTGCTACCTTGATGAAAACCTAGCAAAAAGGCATCTCGGTAACAACAAAAAAATCTGAAAATCTGAAAAAAGTGCAATTAAAGCAAGTAGTGAAAACCTAGCAAACATACGCTATTTGCAATGAGTTGGCTTCTCCATCCATTAGAACGTGTGTCGGTCATCCACTTTTTCTATCATTACACATACATGTCTATCATAAAATGAGCCTCATATATAGATCTGGATGTTGTGGTTGTGTCCCACATTGGCTTGGTTATCATTGTACATATCCACAATAATTCGGTTTGTTTCTCACTGGGGGGAAAAATCATGAACTCACTGGGGGCAACCTGCGTCAAGCTTAAAATGACAGACAAGCAACAATGAGACAACCTAGAAAAAAAAACAATCATGATAAATACACTGAACATCAATCATAATCAATTAGACAATCATAATGTTTGATGATGATGATAGTGTTGTCGTTGCAAGGAATGATATATGCCTAGATCAGCACAAGGATGATTGATTGATTGATTGATTGATTGGTTGGTTGGTTGGTTTATTTGGCTTATGATAGGATTAGGATCAAGACCATTGATGCAATTGGATAATTTGACAAGATTGATCGACTTGATTGGTATGGATTGATGATGACTTGCATTTGGATTTGATGTATGGATGAACAAATTTGATGAAGATGATTGATTGGTTGGTTTGGTTTACGACAAGATTAGGATATCATGTATTAGAAAAGAATTATCATAATCCATCCATCCATGCATCAAATCATACATTTACATTGCAAAAATATCCAAAAAATAATAATAGAGCATTTTCATAAGCCATTCATTATCATAAAATAATTCATCCACATATCTCTTACACATTTGAATTATTCATCCATCTGTAGTTAGCATAAAATCAAATATAAAATTAAAATAACAATATATCAAATCCTAAACTAGCACAATAGAGTACGAGATAATATGAAAATCAAAATGATAAACAAATGCAAACCGATCTCCAGATTACTCTTGACTTATCTTCATTGCTCTTCTCAACCTCACATGAGAATGCAAGCTTTGAAGGATTCGACTGTTGAAAGAACGTTGGTTTCTCACTATGGCAACATGACGATAAGATGAGGATGATGGAAGAAGGATGGATGATGATGAAAAGTTGCAAAATGAATTTGACAGAGTAATGGTACTTTCATAATTGAATCCCCAAATGACTTGTGAGAGGTCGTATTTATAGAGTTTTGATGTGGACGAAGAAGAAGATTTGATCAGATTTGATTTTTGACAAAAGAGGAAATACAACGAGATGGGATAAGATTCTAATAAAATAGAAAGATATTGATTTTTTTAGGAAATAAATCCTAAAAAAGGCGAGAAGGATAAGTGATGAATTATCTAATTAAATAAATTAATTAGATACACATGAGTTCTAATTTTAGAAAGAAAGTGAGAAGATATTTTAAGATTTTATTAATTAAATAAATATTTAATTCATTTACTTAATGTTGGATTTATGATTTAGTTAATTAAATAATATAAATTATTTAATTAACATTGGAAGAAAGAAGAGATTATGAATAGAAGTGATTTGATTAATTAAATAATATAAATTATTTAACTAACATTAGAAGAATGGAGGGATTATGAATGAAATTAGTCAAATAAATAAGATTTAATTAACTAATTAGATGATGACATGGGTACCTAGGGAAAACATGCTACAAGATATCTAAATGATGTAATGTCATGACAAAGTATCATAAGAGGACATTTTTGGGTGTCTACACCATCCATTCATATATTTATCATTATCCATCTACGCATTCATCATAAATTGTATTTTGAAAAATCCAAAAATAAAGCATCTTCATGATCCATACATTTGTCCATTCATCATAATACTTGCATTAGAAAAATCCAAAAATAAAGCATTATCAGGATTCATTCATTTGCATCCATCATATTATTGGCATTATAAAAATCCAAAAACAAAGCATTTATCATAACACCATGCATTTATCATATATCCATAATCATTGCATCCAATCATTCATGCATTAGAAATCATAAACCATTCATCCATGTACTAGATCATATGCAAGCATTTCATGAAATAAACCATTTCTCATTCATCCATCCATCTGTATCATTGATCATTCATTCATACATTAGATCATATATGCATTCAAAAACATAAAAATAAATATTGTGCATCCCATATCGTTTGCATAATTGCATCCATCTCATACATCATAATAAGAGAATCATCCATAAATATATGGAATCATACATCATCATTTCATAAAATGCATCCATACATAAACATTCCATAATCATATAAAATATGGCATAATCATACAACACATAAAATTAAAATGCCTCCATAATAGGTATCCATCATAAAACAACATATAGATAACACATCATAGATCACTAATCGTTGTTGCATCTCATATAACCTCAAAATAATAATGTCAAGTGTACAATGATACCATGAAATAGAGAGAAGATACATCATCAAAAATGGTGGGATAATCATCAAGTCCTTGAATAAATTAATGGATACATCAATGTTTCAATATGTCCATCATAAAATACATCAAAATCTGGCATCAAAAGCACTATGTGGTGCTACCCCCAGATGTTGTTGGCCTTGATGCACCTGCTCCTCCTGCACCTACACCTCTGGAACCTGCTCCTATGCACCTAATGGACATGCCTCTAGAGCTCTGCTAGGTGGACCCCCTGGAAGTGGCTGAGTAACACCCCTACTGGTGGTCCTGGACTGAGTCCAACTTGACCATGACTATGCATAGCTCACTCACCGCTCAGCTTGCACTGCATTATGATATTTCCCCCTATAATACTCAGACTCTTGTGCAGTGTGTTGAACCTCCCTGAGATACTCTGCCATGGTAGTAACCTCGACTACTCTCTGCAATTTTTCAACTATGGGCATTGTCTACTCACCCTGTCGTCTAGCTACATCCCTCTTGGATGACAAAGTAGTAACCTATGGATGTGCTTGTGCCTATGTAGCTTGTCCCTGTGTCTAGGCCAATTGACCCTGTAATGCATGTACCTGTGCCTACAGCATTTGCACCTATTCTATAAAGCAACAATTTATGTCTGTTGTTATTGTGAGGGCAACTGAATACTAATATGTTGTTGCCCAACCTGTATCTGGGACCTCCTCCTCCTCCTAGGTACTACGAAGCCCAGTACCAACCCACCACCACCACCACCACCCCTGTCATTACCTCCATCATCACCCTCATCCTCACCCTCCTCATACCCATCTCCACCCTCCCTCCTCTACCATAGTGCATGTCATGGTCCCCTTAATCGCCCTCCAATATTGGTGTAGGCTTGTCAGGACTCAAAATCCATGGAAAGGGATGTGTATGAAAGTATTGTGTGTACTCGTCTGTCATTTGTGCATCCTCTATCTCCAGATTATATTTCCATAGCAGTGGCTACAATCTAGAATACTCATAGCAAAAAAACTCATATGACAAAACTAGACCCCACTTTGGAATATCCTGCCTCCTATGGGTGTAATGAGCCACTCCCTGGGGTATACCTTGTACCCCCTTGAACTATTGTAGTACCCTAAAAGGAAAAAATCTCTCTACAATGTATGGAGTTCGCTGGATCAAATATCTAGCAAGGCACACATACAACATATTTGTATCATCCTCAACCCATGGATCACAATCTACATATGGCCTCCATATCACTGTGTCTGGGTCATTAAGAACCCTCCAATACTCCAACTTGCCCAAATTATTTTGGACAAGTGGATATGTATACCTAAAAACATAAGGCCTCCAGGCTAGACGAGCCCCGACTGCTATTGGTTATGTCACTGCTTTATGCTCACAGGCCCCAGAGTTGCAAAAGTGTCACCCCTACTGACAGACTGGCACTACCGAGGTAGACAACCTAATGTAATTCATGATATAGGTGGGATAGCATGTACGATCCCCACGCATACCGATTACCCTACATAATCATCCTCTCCAATACTTGGCCCCATCTAATGGAAAGTCCCTTCAACCTACGGTCAGGACATAAGAATCCTCCAATAAACCTAAAAAGTACATACGATAAACATTAGTACATAACTACCATCTCCCACCATGAAATATCATAGCTGCTAATCTGAGCATCTTGGAATACTCTCCTCAGGGCATCTGTGTCGCCCTGCTCCTCATGATCATAAACAATGATCTCTCTAACAACAAGAATTCTCAAAATATGGTACACATCCTCAGGTGTCACTGTCATCTCACCAGTGGCCAAGTGAAAGGTATTATGGTCACTATGCCACCTCTCTGCAAGTGCAGTCAGAATTCCCCTATTGATCTAATACTGGGGCATGTTGATGAGCGAAGTCAATCAACACTGAGCAATGATGTCTAAGTCTTCCTGGACCAACTGGGGTATCATGTCCCACATCATCGGGAATCGCTCCTGAATTTGTAGTACTCCTACGCCAACCTCCTATGATCATAACACATCACAAGTCAATTAGCCTATCAACCTATCAATCAATCAACCTATCATCGATTCTCATTTTTCATGAGATCGATCATCAAAATCCTATCATCAATTCTCACCTATCATGAGATTGATCATCACCTATCCTATCATTGATCCTCACTTATCATGATGTCAATTATCATCTAATCTATCAACAACATCAAATCATTGGCTGACGTGATCATCAACCAAAAAAAGTCAAGGAGGAAAACATCACAAATCATCATTTTTTGCTCTATGCGCTAAAACAACCTTTCTATGCGTTAAAATCATGGATGCGCTAGAAAAACTCATCAATGCACCAAAATAGAGCTTCTATGCACCATTTCTACAATTGCGCTAAAAAACTAGCCAAATGCACTAAACTTTCCACCATATGCCCTACAACTCATATGGACTAGTTAATTAACTAGATGTGCTAAATGAGCACTCCTATGCGCTAATTTACCAAATGTGCTAAAACAGGGACCTATTGCACTAAAGCGGCGACCCAATGCGCTAATCTATCCTATGACTGCAATGTTAACCTTATGTGCTAAAATAGTTGCCCTATGCGCTAAGGGGGGTTCATAATGCACTAAAAAATCACATCTATGCGCTAATACGTGTTTAAATCCAAATACTTAAAACAAAAAAAATAGCGGGAAAATTCAATGCGAAAATCGACAACGAGAAGTTCTAGAGATACATACTGGAGGTCCATACACGGCTGGGTTTTGATGACGGTGAGCTCACTTGAATCGGTGAGTGTGGTGCAAAATCTTGTCCATGGTAGCTCTCTCCAATCTCTCCAATTCTTACAATGCAAATGTCACAAATGACTCCCCTTTTCAACTTTTTACCTATTTAAATGGTAATTAAATGGCATTTTGGTGGATTTTTTTTTTCAAAGGGGCTATTTAATCAATTAATCAACTATGCCAGGTTTAGCATCAATTTTTCAGGAGACAAATTGTTCTATCATCAGAAAATCATCAAAATCATCAAATTTTCAAAAATTTCAAAAAATCATCAAAAATTCCTTGATTTATCTCCCGAGGGGGCATATATCCATCATCACTTGTAAATCAACGTGTGGGGCATGTTAGAATTTTATCATCACAGTCTGGAAAGTTTTTCTTTGAAGCAATGTGTAAACACATCACTTCAAAGAGGGGCAAAATGTATACGCCTAAAAATGGTCCATAGAAAATTGATTAAATACTAGTTATTTAATTAATAAATCCTAATTCCTCTACTTATAAATAAATTTTAAAATTTATTTATATAGTTCATTTCTTAATTCTTCCTATCTAAAAACATTATCCTCTACATTTAATTAAATAAACAAATTTAAATAATTTGTTTTATTTGATTGATTCCCTCTCATTTAAAATCTGAATTTTTAAATTCAAATTTGTCACATTTCTACATATTCTTCTAACCTCCTTCCACCTTAGCATGTGTCTCATGAATTTAATATATCTCTAATTTTTTAATTTGGAATTTTCATCAACAACTTGCAACAAACTTTGGGACACATGGCTTCTCTTCCCATTTGATTCTTCTTCACACTCGGAACTTCTTCCTTGATTCTCTCCAACTTCCTCACTTTCTATCGTTGATCTCTCTAGATCATAATCTTCACCGTTGAATCCTACCACATCACTTGTTGCCTTGGAAAATCTATAAATAGGAGGATCATTTACAACTTTTGCATAGGAGATTGAGCATAAACTTACTCTATAGAAATCATCATTGCATTTGAGAGCATTAGCATAGCATCTTAGTCTTGCATTTTATCATTTGATTTGAAGTAGTGTTATAATGGAAAATTTCCTTTATAGAACCTTAGTTGTTGCATTATTTTTTTAGTATTTATCATATCATTTTATTTAGATTTGCATCTTAATCCTAGTAATCATCTTAACATCATTTTGAAATTCAACAACATATCATCTACCATTCAGTATTGTATATCATAGTCCACAATCATGTTTAATGTAGGCATATAGTCTTGCATTTTTTATATCATCTCATTTCTTAGGTTGTCATCTGATAAATTCATATACAACATACAAATTTGAGAGCATGAATTAGAAGATCCCTAAGATTGGAGAGAAATGGAACGATTATGAATGAATAGTTGTAGCAGCTTGTTTTGTTATTTCAATTTCATTAATATAATATGTTTCATTGATTGTGTGGTTAGATTTATCTTTCTGATGCACATATTTTATATCACACAGATACCTATAAATACAAGGTTGTTTTATCAATTCAAATCCTAAGAAATTCAAGTCAGAAAAAATGTATAGCTAAGATTATTCTCAAAGGCATTCAACAACAGATTAATCAGTGATTTATTGCAGTAATCAAGATATCAAGCACCATGTCAAAGTCTTTTGCAATCATGCATGTTTTTGGAGCTAACATTGTGATTTAGGTTTCAAAGATCCAAGTCTACATTCAATTCAAGATTCAAGTATCAAGATCCACATCCATTGAATCCACTTAATGCAAGATCAAGATCAACATTTCAGTCCTCCAAAGGTTTATTCGAGGGTTTGGTGAGCTACAACATAGCATTGTTCATTCATCATTCCTTTCATGTTTCATTATTTCAATTCAAGATTTAATTACCAAAACAGGGTTTGACCAAGGCAAACCCCCATCCAAAAAAAATAAAAAATCTCCTCTTTGTGAATGTGCAAGTTTATAGGTTGAAGAAGGATTAAAGACCTCAAAGTTGCAAAGCTGAAAAAAATTGTCAATATTGTTTTCAATTTACAAAATCTTGCCTATAGACTTTATTTTCGACTATCCAACATTGAAACCTAGATAAATAAATAAAAAAGCTACAAACTGACACCAGAGGATCTCTAAAATTGAGTAAAACCTCTGCACAGAGACCCATTCAACGATGGGAGAATGAGTCCCAGGTAGCCGTTAGAAACTACATTTTGGTGATAGATGGAAATCACTCTGCCATCTCTAGATTTTTCGGAAGTTTGTTATTTTTTTTTGTATTATGATTTAAATTGAAGATCCAAATGTTATCTTGCATAATTCAATCGATTTACTATTTTTATTTCTTCTCCCAAAAGTGTTGTTCAGGCTAATACCTTAATTTTTAATGCCTTGTAAGTTATCCTTTCTTTAGGTGATTTTAAGAAATTTTGGAATTTTAATGTTTCTCATCCTAACATCCATATCAAACTAGTCATCCCTAACATTTATTTCCTCGTTAGTCCCCTTTTACCCTCCAAGCCCCTTTTCCTTAAATTTCAATATTCTCAAGTTTGTCATTAATGAATCCTTTCCTCCAAAATTCAATGTTTTCCTCCCAAATCCAACTTTCCATATTTCAAAGTTTCGGAGTTTATCTTAGCATCCCTATAGACTTGTCATCCCTAGCATGTCTTTACCCCCAATTCCTCTTTTCTCCTCTAAGCCCCTTTTCATCAAATTTTAGGATTATGGTTTTGGTAATCCATGCATCCTTTTCTTAAGTCACTTTTCCCCCAAAATCCAACTTTCTAAAATTTAGAGTTTCAAAGTTTCTCATCCCAACATATTTTTGAACTTGTCCTACCTGTCATGCCACGTCTAAAATCTTCGTCCTTTGAATAAAACTTTACCTACCTCCTTGCAAAACCAAAGATGTCATTAATAGTCTCAAAATATATATTGATTCAACATATTAAAGGTCCCATATTCCTTTATATTTTTGGGCCCCTCTAAGGAATGAATGGTGTACAAAAGCATATGGTTGTTTACGTAAAGGGAATGGTTTCCAGTATATGGAAACATGAAGGTAATACAAGTAGAAATAGGAGGCTTGTACAATTATAGATGACTATATTTTTTTCCCCAATATCCAGGGATAACTTTAAGAAACCCCCCCCCCCCCCTCGGTAAAGGTGTAAAATCTTGGTGAATCTTATGCACAGTATTAAAAATATATAAAATCCTAGTGAATCTTAATGAATAATTGGTAAAAATAATAATCACAGTGGCGAATTCTAGTGGATAGTCACTAAAATGATTAATTACAATGGCTAATCTCTCCTTTAAAAAATTTCATAGTTGGTCGACGCAATTGCCCCATATTTTTTTTTTTTTTAAATATTGAAGTAGGGGCCTGAGGGCGGTAGCCACCGGCAGGGTCAAGGGGTAGCGCCCCTTGCGGGGGTCAAGGGGGCAGAGCCCCCTTGTGGGGATTGAGGGGGCACACATGGATTGGAGCACACACGGATGAAATGTTTTAAAAAAATATCACTTTAAAAGTAAGACTAAATGAAACTTGAAAATTTTACTATCAATTAGATTTTCAATCAGACGGCTGCAAGTTCATTCCGTGAGAAAATATCAGCGTGAGTGAACATCATCGGTGGGACAGTTAGGGATGTCTCGCCGATACAACGATGATGGCATATTCCATGAACTATTGGCAATAGAGAATGGTGGAGATCAAACAGAGCTTTGATCAGATGTCTTTCCAGGAGCTTGGCATGAATATTGCAGATTCCCTTCATGATTCTCTGGAATTACACAAGTGGTGTACCTATGCCTTGGTGGACCCCATGTGGAGTATGGAAGCCTTATCGGCGTGAGTGAAAATAATCGGTGGGACACTTAGGGATGTCCCACCGATACAACAATGATGACGTATGTCATGAACTATTGGCAACAGTAAATGGTGGAGATCAAATAGAGCTTTGATCGAACGTCTTTTCAGGAGCTTGGCACAAATATAGTAGATTCCCTTCTTGATTCTCTGGAATTACATAATAATACTCGTGAATATTATTAATATTTTTAATTATTGTATAAACTATTGGCGAATCAGTGCTAATGAACCATCGTTTACATGGTGAATTAATCGAGACGAAATTATTTTTTTGTAAAAACCTAGTGATTTAGTCTTCGTTTTAGCCTGTACTATTCACCATTTTTGGAGCTCCCAATTTCTATTATTCACCAATTGGCGAAGATTCGCCACTAAATTTTTCCCTACCAATATCTCTTGATGGTGTTGAAAGACATAATTTTTATAATTTTCTTGAAAAATGGGAAGGAAAAAAGAGGAGCAATTACAAAACTAGTTAGAAGAAAATATTGCAAGAATCCTTAAGATTTCATTTTCTAGTTCTGGGTAGTATTATTTTGAGGCTATATTGATGTGGACTTATTTAAAATTTGTAATAGAATCAATGTAACTTTGAAGAATGACTATAACTAGGAAAACCCTACATAATTTGAGTGTCTCCAAGAGTTATCTATGTATTGTCTTGATGGGTTCTCAATTAGTTAGTCAGCCAAATGACCATAAAATTATTCCAAATATTTTTTAATTTATCTTCTCAAGATAAATAAAGAAATGCATAGTTTTATTGCTAAATTATTATTAAAAATGAAGAAAACCACTATAATATGGAAATCTAAATTATTATTGTAAATTTAAAATTAAACTTTAGAATATCAATGGATATTTAAAATAATATGAGCTACAAAAAATAAAATCATAAAAATCAATATCCATACGCATAATATATGAATTTGTATGCCAACCTGGAGAATGGACCGCACTCAAGAGTCAACTGAATCTCTTAGATGGGGAGACATTGCCCTAAATGATCCGTCGTCATTGGATCCAAACTCAGAGCATATTCCTCAATGGTTTTTTAGAGGAAAATGGGTGGATGTGGTTGTGGGTTTATCAAATGGTGGACATCTTGATCACACTCCGTAATAGGTTTACCATGCGGGTAAATGGGTTGAAAAAGTGCCCATGGTTAAAAAGAAGAATCTTTCTCACCAGAGCTATGTCGGGGTTCCCAGATTTGAATACTTCAAAAAAATTAAAAATCCTAATGCAAGGCAAAATGGAGAAGGGTTTCCAAAAATGGGTCATAGGGCGACAAACTCGATTGAGTATCCACATCTGAGGCAGGTTAACACAACAGTGCATATTATTCAAAGTGGGGATGAGGGGGTTGGGGAAAAATTTGGTAATATGGAAGGGTATGATCCCTCCTCTTATCCTATGGCTAGCAGGACTTCACCAAAGAAGCAAATGGAGAGGCCATCATTAAACCCTATAGAAGATAGGGCTTCAAACCCTATATACACCCTGGATGGTGTTGGCCTTGGCTCACCATTATTCATAGATTCTCAAGTCATTTGTGACTTGCTAACTCTAAGGCTCTTGATACCTACAATGATTCTAGAAAAATAAACCCTATTGGGTCAGAGGTGATTGGGGCACTTGTTTCTCCAAACCCTAAAAGGAAAATTTGGCTTCCATTGTCGTTTGTGAATGTTGAAAAGATGCCACTAAATCAAAAGCGATAAGATCTCTGCAAATATGTTGTTATTCTCCATATTTGGGGGGAAGGCATGGCACTCTCCAAATTATATAAGAAATTTCATTCACGGTGGTTTGATACTCTATTTTTTCAAGTAATCTTGACCAATACTTTTATCTTGGTAATGGATTATGTTGAAGCAAAAAATAAGGTTCTCGAAAGCAATTTTATTTGGTTTGGTAAAAATTTAGTTTTCATATTCCCATGGCATCCTCTCTTTCAACCATATATGAATTTATTTGAGACTCTACCAATTTTGTTTTATTTTCCAAATCTCCCCTTTAAATTCTCAGATCCGGATATTTTAGAAAAAAAATGGTAATTCAATTGGAAAATTCCTTCTTTTGGATTCACAGATTTCTGATGGTTTTTTCTTTATAAGAATATGTGTATTAGTAAATCCAAGAAAGACTTTTCCAAGATTTTGTAATCTCAAATATTTGGTTGGCATATGGCATCAACCCATAATTAAAAATTCTGACTGGTTTTAAGAAGCAGTGATTGAATGTGATGCTCATCTTTTTAAATGGCTTAAACTTTCACAATCAAAACCATCAAATGAATCTTTGGGAAAATTAGATAATATGATGAAGATACCTTCAAATCCATTAAAATCTAGCATATTTAATGAGATCAATCCTCATTTTGTGTCAAAGTAACATCCTCCTGATAGTAATGGGCCTAAAACTAATTTTTAGATGCCCATAGAAAAATCTGCAATTCAGATTTATTCCTTGTCGGATAAGCCCAACTCTCCAATAAAAAATCTTGAGACTAACATGGATGTCCAAGTTAATGTTCCTCCCAATCTCATCCAAAAAGACACAACTATATTAGGCAGCTTGTTTAATCCTTCCAAAAACCAGAATGCAATTACTCAACTTCAATATGGTAAGGGGATTTTGACTAGAAATTCGTTTGAAATTCTATCTTCTAAAGATTTGACTGATCTTGGCCCTAGATCTTATGGTAAATTACCTCCATCTAAATTAGTGGTCTTAGTGTAAATTCCTAGATCTCTCCCTCTATGAAAAAACAATAAGGGTAACTACACTAAACCTTTGAAGAATGGTCTAAACATAATGGCTACAAAGTCTGATAAGGGGTCAAGAATTAAGTCAAATGAGGCAAATGAAGATTTCCCTCTAAGAAATACAAGGAAGGGGTCTAATAATTTGATATCCCCCATCTCAGATCAAGTTCCCACACCTAAAATTGGGAAATCATCTTGGATTAGAAGTAGCCCCATTATGGCTATGGTTCGTTCACCCTTGCAAACTATAAGTCTTTCAGAAAAAAGACATCAAGATCTGGCTAAACCTATCGGGCTAAGAAGAAAAACTCAATCAAGTTAAGAATTAGCTAGCATAATTGTTGTTCAATCATCCCTAAGAAAATCTCTAAACCGGTCTTTAATGGATCAACAATTGATTGAAAAAAATTCATAAGGTAATTAAGGAATCTAAGACTATTTTCAATGAGGAAATTTAGGGGAAATTTTTTTCTAACATTGAAAATGATATGCCTCAAGTTGAGAAAAAACTTTCCATTCCTATTATACAAGAACAATAGCTGGAAGAACCATTTGTCTTCCCAATTCAACCGTGCAGTATGGGTGACATGGTTATAAGCCCATCATTAAGAGGAAAGTTACCTATCTCTCAATCTCCTTTATCTTCGTCTATGCCCCTTTCTTCACCTTCAAAAAGGGGGCATAAGCTGAAGTAGAAGAAAACTTAATTTAAGATTGATGCTGGTATTCAAACTACGTTAATTTCACCTGCCAAAAAAAATAAGACTTTTAGTCCTTCGATGACAAGATTCGGGGCTACTAAATGAAACCTGTAGTTGGAGTTTGTTGTAGGGAATCTTTCTCAAAAAAAAAACTCAAGGTAAGAGGGAAGAGGATTCCTCCCCTCAAGAAAAATGAAGGTCACATCATGCAATGTCAGGGGCTTAAATGCCCCTAAAAAATGGCACCTAATCAAGCATCAACTAGACTTAATAAAATTCGATGTGCCTTTATTGCAAGAAACTAAAATGAATTCAAGCTCTATTTTTTCACTATTTTCAAAATGGTCCAAATGGAGATTCTATTCACATTCAGCTTCAGGAGCTTCTGGGGGGTTAGCATTTATTTGGAATGAAAACAATGTTGCTCTCAAGGTAATTTTCTCCTCTTGTAATTGGGGCCTTGCTCTTGTAAAAATAAAATTATCTGATATCAAATTTTGGCTATTTAATATATATGGTCTTGTATCTAGCAGTGAGAAACAACGTTTTTGGTATTATATTTCATCAGTTCTACAACTTCTTTTGGATTCCTTGGTTGTGATTGGCGGCGACTTTAATGTTGTTTTGGATGTTTATGAAAAGATAGGAGGTATAATACTGAATAAAAGAGTAGTGGGGGACTTCAAAAAAATTATCTGTGGAGATAATCTATATGATTGTAAACCATTGAATGGTTCCTTCACTTGGACCAGAAAAAGGAGGGATTTCTATCAAATTGTTGAGCGTTTGGATCACTTTTTACTCTCTTCTTCTTGGTTGGATTTGGATCTAGATAGATCTTCTATCATTCATGGTCTCCTTGGATCTGATCGCTTCCCTTTATCTTTTAATATCATTGAAAATAGAGTTGCTAATAAGATTCCCTTCAAGTTTGAACCAATGTGGTTAAGGGATTCTTCCTTCATCCCTTTTATCAAATTTTGGTGGCAAAATGCTCCCTTCTTTTCTAGGTCTCGGATGTTTTAGATGGCTAAAAATTTGAAGTTTCTAAAAGGGAAAATAAAAATGTGGAATCAATAGCATTTCAAAAATATATTCTCAGAAAAATAAGACTTCAGAATGAAATTGAATCTTTAAATGATTTTGTTATGGTAAATGGTCTGAATTCAGTATCTTATGTTCTTCAAAAATCTCTAACTTCACAACTTGATGTAGTTCTTCATAGAGAAGAATTCTACTGGAGACAAAAGTCTCATGACACATGGCTTGAAAAAGGTGATATAAACACCAAATGTTTCCATGCTTCTACAAAAATTAAGAGGTAGAAAGGTAGAATTTCTTCAATAACAAGCATAGATGGAACACACTTAGAAGATGATAGAAAAATTGCAAAAGAAGTTATATCTTCAGAAATCTTCTGACTACTAAACATGTTTCAATTAATAATTCTATCTTTGAGGATATTCCCTCAGTGGTATCCTATAATGACAATGTTATGCTAATGGCCCCTTTCTCCATTGAGGAAGTCAAAATAGTTGTTTTTGATTTATCTCCTGAAAAATCTTTAGGCCCTAATGGATTTACTGCCAATTTTTTGAAAAATGTTAGGAAATCATTGGTTTTGATGTTTGGCAAGCACTTGAAGAAGCTAGACGTAATAGGTCTATTCTTAAATAACTCAATAATACATTCATTGCTATTATTCCAAAAGTGGATTCTCCAAGCACCTTTTCTTATTTCAGACCCATTTCTTTGTGTAACACCATCTATATTTTTTTTACTAAAGAAATTTCTATTTGCCTTGCGACGATCATTCCACATGTCATTTCAGAGGAACAAGGTAGTTTTGTACTGGGGAAAGATACCACAAAAGGTGTTAGTTTAGCCCATGAAATATTGCACTCCATTAAGTCACATAAAATACCAGCCATGATTCTCAAATTGGATATGATGAAGGCTTATGATATGGTTAATTGGAATTTCCTATTGGTTGTTTTACGTAGTTTGGGTTTTTTTAGAAAAATGGGTTAAATGGATTTTCTCTTGCATCTCCACTGCAAAATTTTCAGTTTTGCTTAATAGCTCTTCCTACACTTTTTTTCCTTCAACCAGAGGTATTAGACAGGGTAATCCATTATCTCCTTTTCTCTTCATTCTTATGACTAAAGGCTTAAGCAGATCAATAAGAAGGGAAAATGCATTAGGATCTTGGAAAGATATCCTAATCCCAAATATGCAGGAAGCTCAAACTCATGGTCACTTTGCCGATGACACTTTATTATTTGGGAATGCTTCTATACCTGAAGCTAAGGTAATCAAAAATATCATTACAGATTTTTCATCAACCTTGAGTCAAAAAATTAATCCCTCTAAATCAAAAATATTTTTATTCAATGTACCAAATTTCATTCAAAATAAAATAATAAAATTTTGGGGGTATTATGTGGGTTCCCTTCCTTGGTCCTATCTTGGTATACCATTCTTCTCTAGGAATAATCTTCATGCTTTCTAGGAAAGAATTTGCAAATTGATATCGGATAGAATATCCCTTTGGAAACATAAATGGCTAACTTTTCCTGGGAAAATCCAAATGGTGAAGTTTGTTCTTAATGCAATTCCTATCAACATGATGTATGTTTTAGAGGTCCCTTGTCATACCTTAAACATGTTGAAAACTATCTTACGCTCCTTTTTTGTGGAATGACAATGTTGGGGGCAAAGAAAAAATACCTCTTATAGCTTGGTATGAGGTTTGTTTACCAAAATATCTTGGTGGAGCTGGAATAAGAAATCCCAAACTTCAAAATTCTGCACTAGGTGCAAAGCTTACTTGGAAACTATATCAAAACCCACAATCAAGATGGGGAAAATTAATGTTCTCAAAATACCTGCATTCACTCCCACAAGAATCACTATTTAGGTCAATCATCCTCCCTCACCTTTCATAGATGATCCATAATGGTCAAAAAGATAAATTTTGGGAGGATAGGTGGAATAGATATCCTGTTCTTTCTTCTTTTATTGATTGGGGGAATCTAAAGGAGCTCTTAAAAAAATTATGGGGTCCTCTTGTTGCTGATTACTTTAATGTTGAATATATTGACTCCATTCCAAGAATTTCTTGGAAATATATAGATAATTTAAATATGTATCCATCTATTAGAGAAGATTACAAGAAGGAGATGGACAAAATGTCCATTATCTTCACACCTAAGGATGATGTCCTAATTTGGACCAAATCAAAATCAGGGGATTACATAGTCAAAGGAGGTTACAATTCTCTTTTGGTTTCATTAAACAAATTATTCCTTCTACATGTTCTCTTTTGGGATGATGTTTTCCTTCCTAAAGTGGGTGCTTTTGCTTGGATTGCAATTAATGGTAGGGCTTTAACTATTGAGAGGCTAGATAGGTTGGGTCTCGTGACTGCTTTCCCATGTGTCTTCTGTGATTATTTTTTAGAAACTATGGATCATCTTTTCCTGCTCTATCCTTTTGCAAAGCACTGCTAGTATTGAATTTTTACAAAATTAGGTTAGTTTTCCATGGTGTGCCCCACTTTATCTATCCAATTTCAATCCTGGCCTTTAATTCATTCTACTTCCTTTTTCCACTGCCTATGGATTGCCACACCATCTTTAATTTTATGGTGCATCTGGAATGAAAGAAATAACATAATTTTTAGATGCAAGTGCTCTAATATTGAGGAGGTACTTATCAAATTGGAATACTCAATTTTAGAAGTGGTCAGATCCTTCATATTCAAGAATATTGAATCTTTAAAATCTTTCTCTAATTGGGATGGATTCCTAATCAAGAATTGGCCTCTTATCAAAACCTTACCCTTCCATGGATCTTTTTCTAATAAAGTTGATAAGAAATTGGATCGCAAAGAGGCCAAATGGACACCTCCCCCAGTAAATTATTTCAAACTAAACTATGATGGGGTCTCAAGGGGTAACCTTAGAAAATTTGGGGTTGAAATAGTTATAAGAGATTCAAATGCTAAAATTGTTAAAGCAGCCTGTAAGATGTTTCCAGTGGGAACAAATAACATGGCTGAACTTGAAGCCCTTAGTATGGGCTTGGATCTTGCAAGGTCCCTTCAAATCAACTCTTTAGTAATTGAAGGTGACTCTATGGTTTTTTTTTCATGTTGTTTCACAACAAAAAACTTATGTTTGGAAGCTCCAATATTTATTAGACAAGGTGCTAATTCAGTTAAAATGGTTCAATTCATTCTCAATATCCCATTTTTATAGGGAAGGAAATACCTTTGCTGATTTTTTAGCAAATAAAGCTATTGATGAGGAATTATCTCACATCTTTTAAGAAGGATGATCTCCCTCTGAATATATGAGATCCCAAAGTGGGGCCTTTTTTGGCATGTTTCTTGATTTGAGCCTCTGGTTGTTGTTGCAAAGGTAAATTCACATCTTCACCCTCGGTGAATGGGGTATCTATTCGACTTATCTCAATGGTGAATAATATTTATAGGTGTTACTGTCTTTTTGAATTGCAAGCAACACTATCTATTGGCATTTTTGGTTCTTTTGATGGCTTATGTCTGAATTTACCTCCATATTTGGCATAGTCTTATGATGATATTTCACAGTATGTATTCTTCCTTCTTACTAGGATTGTGGTTGTGTACTTATTCTTCTTCTCTATAGTGGGGATGGTTCTTGTGGCCTTATTCTTTGGTCACCTACTCCATGGTATACCAGCATCTATTGTAGGTTTTTGTTTTTCCATATATATATTATTGTTCAATTTCTTCACTATCCCACTAGATTTTCTTTATATGGTTCCATGCTTACATTGAAAATACTTCTTATTTTCATGGTATATGTTGACTGTGAGAAGGTTTATATCAGATGTGGTTTTTGGATTTCCATCTTGCTTTTGGCTTTTCCAAGGGTTGTTTATAGTCAGCTTCTCCATTCATAATTTGGTATCCATAGTTGGTGTCAGTTGTGAGAAGGTTTATATCATAGTTTATTTTTCATTTGGATTATCTAAGTGATGTTATAGTCGGCTTCTCCATTCACACTTTTATATTCATATATTTATGAATATGGAACATCTCTTTTTTTCAAATAACAAAGGTAGATTGGTATCTTTTCAAAATGGCTCATTTGGCAAACTGGTTTCAGGTGGTGGTAAATTTGGAAGGTAAATTAAGTAAGGAATCCTTCCTTAATGTAAATGAAATACCTATTCATATTTTTATTCTTGATGATGAGGATATTTCTTCTACTATTCACAAGGTGGTTGGAAATTCATGGTTCCAGGAAAACTCTAACTCTGCTCTTTCTGAAATTCTATCTCGCTTTTTAACCATCCTTATGGATGTATTTCTGGATGAAAATTTGATAAATATGCTCTATAAAAAATTGTGCACCTTGATTTGCTTCATGCTTTAGATCTTTAGGAGGCCATGGATAAGTACTTGTTGGGTAATGGTATTTTTCCTATCGCTGGATTTATTTCCAAAACTGTTTTTCTACTAATAGTTGGTTTGGAGATCTTTTGATGATTATCAGGTTTGGGATTGTGAACGATATTTTTGAAGAAACGATATTTAGATGCAAACTCCTCAGTGATAAGCTTTCTCCTATATTTATATCTATTGGGGTAAATATTTTCCTTACTCTCCACTTTTTGTTCAATGTTGTTGCAAGATCCAATAGATTTTCTCCATCAGCTGTGAAGACAAAGAAGAAGTTATCATTGGATCATAAATGGCCACTATCCTATTATGAATCTAGTTCAAGTTCTCGGGTGGTTGGGGTTGACCATGATCATCGTTGACCATATTTCAATTGAATTTCTCTTTCTTAGGGTAGATTGGTTGTATATGGGATCTTTGTTTGGATTGATCCTTGGGTTTTATTCTATAATTACTTTTTGTGACTTTTGTACTTCTGCTTGGATCTATAATCTGAGGTTTTCTTCTCCTGGTTCTTTCCTATTGGTATGCTCCCCTGAATCAGGACTTTGTATGAATTTTATTGTAAAATTAATAAAATATTTCAATGGATCAACCACTTTTATTAAAATATATATATATATATATATGAATTTGTATGGAGAAACCCCTTTCAAGTAAAAAAATCCATAAAAAATGAGGACAAGTTTGTATTAACTACAAATATATTATAATACATTTATTTTATTTCAATCCTACATCCAATCCAAATCATTTATGTACCAATAAAATTTATCATACATATCTCCATCTAAATTCCTTCATATATAGACTCATGGAGGACTTAAAAACCACCTTAAGGCATTACCATGGGTCAAAACAAGGTTCCAAAATACCATGTAATAAAAATCCATATGACCCCTATATGCTAAAAATAGCTTCTTACAACTTCTTACACCCTCTTATATATTTTCATGACTAGTTGTAGTTATCTCTACAATTTGGGTGCCTAGGTTGTCATTAAATCCCTATAAAATAGGAGATTTTCTTACATACATCATAAACTATCAATATCTTATGAAAATATTATCTTACACATGTTATAATCACCCCAAGGATAGTCACTCCAATATGGATTCCTATATTGACCTTATCATCTCATTTACATTACTAACGATGCTCTATTTGGTAAATAGTAAATTTCTCATAATAAATAATTAATTACTATACCCATAAAAATTAAATATCACAATCAATGGATTTTTATCCCTTATGTATGCATTTATAATTATAATATTGTGAATAATTAAATTTATCATATTTACAAGGTCAATGGCACCTTAATCCTAATATTCTCCCACTTAACATCATACATTGTAAATACAACCATAAGAAAACATAAATCAATTGAGAATAAGAAACAAGGATTGTGACCTCCCTAGACCAAGTGAACTTTTCTATGCTCATAGGTTTGGTAAGATAATCTACAAAACTCAACTAGGTTTTCCATCATTTTCAACTCATTTTGACCATGTATAGCCATTTCTCAAATAAAGTGATTAAATATCCACATTCATAGTCTGAGCATGATACATAGGATTCTTGGCTAAACAAATTACAGTCTGGCTATCATAACCAATATGAATTATCTTGTAATCAAATGTAATAATTGCACATAATCTCTTTAACCATACCAACTCCTTAGAGACATACATAGTATAAATATAATTTATTTTAGTGGTAAATAAAGTAACCCTAGGTTGTCTCTTACTCATTCAGCTCATCACTCCTTGAAACATAGTAAACACATACCTGCTAATGGATCTTTGACTATCAAATTCACCTTACTTGTATACATCAATAAAACCTTATAAATCTAATATCTTATCCACACTATTAGTACTAAAATAAACCAAACAATAATTATAAGTACCATGAAAATATATTGACATTGTCCTTGTATAATTTCAATGCTCTCTACTAGGGTCAGACATAAACCTGCTCAATAATCCCACTTCAGTAAATATTTAGCCTAGTGAACACCATTGCATACATAGAAATCCCTACAAAAATAGCATATGACATGTTATAAATATTCTCTAAATCATCCTTAGGTTTGGGACTCATATCTAAAGTAATATTAGTGTGAATTGAAAAATAAATTATAATTGGCTTCTAGTCTCACATGTTAAATCTATGCAAACTAGTGCTCAAATACTTTGTGAAAACCAAAGCTTTGTATTACCTTAATCCATTTTTATTTTCTTTCCAAATTTTTAACTTGTTACCCCTAGATCCTTCACCTCAAATACACCTAAAATTTGAGAATTAAGCTCACCAATAATATTGTTGGTGTTACTAAAAAACATGTCATCTACATACGAGGCAACAATTAGTAATCAATCATCAATATATCTAATGCAAACACAATAATATTCTTCGCTTCTTAAAAACCACAACTTCAACATAAAATAATTAAAATTTTAATACCACATCTATGGGGATTGTTCCAAACCATAAAGATGTTGTTTTAACCTGCAAACCAAGTGTGTTTCCCTTTTACCTCAAAAACTTTAGGTTGTTGCATATACAAATTTCCTCTTCTACATCTCTAAGAAAAAATTTAGTCTTAACATATATTTTCTTAATCTCAAAATCATAAGTGGTAGATATGAATAGAATAAATCTAATAAAAGATCGTTTTTCAACATAGAAAATTTCGTCAAAATCAACTCCATGTCTGTAGGAGTAACCCTTGGCTAACAATATCCTTGTACTTTTTCAATGAGTCATTTTCTCTAAATATCTTTTTATAGACCTACATACATCCAATATATTTCCTTTCTTTGGATAAATGAACAAGATCCAAATCACCACAAGAGTCTAAATCCATCATCTCCATTTTCATGGATAGTTTCTAATACTCACTATCATCTATAAGAATCGCTTCCCTATAGGATCTAGTTTCATCTTAATACTCAATAGAAAAAATACACATAAAAAAATTGGTAGGATATACCTATCAATTATATTATATTGTCTTGTGAATCTTCTCAAGGGTAGAGTAGGGGATTCTTCCTCTTGTTCTTCAACATGTTCAACTTATTTTGTAATCATAAATTCTTCTTTCTCAAATTTTTTTATTGAACCCTCTTCTTCTCCATCCTCAAATCCATCATTTTTTCTTCTAAATGTGCATCTTCTTGATATAAAACAAAATGCACTATATTTTTCCTTTATTTTTCTTCTAGTTATACAAGGTCAAAAATAGCTCTAAGTTCCCTAAGAATCACATCTCTAGAATAGATAAATTTCGTGTTTGAGGGATTCTAAAGCTTGTAGCCTTTAACATTCTCATAATATCAAATTAAGATGCATTTATATTCTTTTGGATCCAATTTATAACACGTTACTTTAAGAACATCAACATTCTCACAACCAAAAACCCTTAAATATGAAATAAAAGGTTTTTTATCTATCCACACTTCATAAGATTTCAAAATAAGAGGCTTAAAAGGAGACATGCTTATAAAATAATAATTAATACTTATAACTTATTCCCAAAATCATTAACTCAACCATGCATTTCTCAATATACTTTTGATTCTTTCTATCAAAAAAAAAAATCATCCTTTCAACAACACCATTCTATTATGGTGTATATGGATTTTTCTTTTGTTTTATGATACTTTCATGCTTAAAAACTCATAAAACTATTTATAATAATATTCCAATACATTTTTAGATTTCAATACTTTTATCTTAAGTATTCATTGGTTTTCTACTAAGACATTAAATTCCTTAAACTTAGTTGTCTCATAAAATAAACCCATATAAATCTATAAAAATTATCAATGAAGGTAATGAAATAATGATATTTTTTAATTGAATCATTATCCATAGGACCAAACATATCCATATGAATAATTTGTAATTTGTTCTTTACTTTATTACTTCCTAAAGGAAATGATGTTTTATTTTGTTTACCAAACACACGGTGCTCACAAAAATTAAAGTGTTAATCAAAATAGGATAAATCATCTAGCAACTTTTAATTGATAATAGTTTTCAAAACATTTTCACTATTTTTCCCAATATATAGTGCCACAACATACATGTGTTTTCATCATTCTCTATCACATTGGTGGATTTAGAAATAGTAGTGGCATCGAGCCTAAACAAAGTTCACATCCTTGTTCCCTTCACTACCACCAAGCTTCCTCTTGTCAATCTATAACCATGCTTGTTAAATTTTACATGTATTCCTAAATTATTCAACTTTGAAATAGAAATAATATTCCTATCCAATTCATGAATATATGAAAATCTAGGGATGGTTTTACTCCTCTCATCACTAAAACACAAATTTTACTTTCCCCATCCAATGATTAGATATGTTGTTTATCCCCAAAGTAAACATTACCTCCATTTTTTTATTTCAAGAATCACTCCTTATGAGTAGTCATATGATAAGAGAATCTTGATTTAAATAACCAATGTCCATTAGATACAATGTTACATGTAGAATATAAAACCTCATCACCTACATTAGACTTTTGTTTAGAGGAATCCCACTATTTTTTTCTACCATTCCTTCTTAACATGTCCCCTATTTCTACAATTTTAACACTTAACTTTGTTCTTTTTCTTAAGAGTCATAGAATTGGCCTTTGATTTATGTCTATGCCCCTTTTGATCTCCTTTTGGTCCTCTCTCCTTTGACATACCCCTGACATTAAGCGAATCCACCAAGATATTCATATCTTTATTTCTTATTTCTTGTGACAACAAATTTGTAAGAAGGGTATCAAAGTTTAGAGCTTTAAGGTTAACACTAATAGCAAGAACTAAAGTATTTGATGAATCAAACAAAGAAAAAAGTATCATTATGAATTTTTCATATTCCTCAATCATAACATCAAGTGAGGCTAGTTGACTCAAAATTAAATTAAAATTATTAAATTCTCAACAATAGATTCACCTTCTTTCATCTTAAGAAAAAATAATTTTCTTTTCAAATAGTTTGTTTAGTAAACTATTGGCTTGATAAATTTCACCCAACCATTTCTATAAAGTGTATGTGGTATTTTCGTTAGAGATATTCAATAGGAAAAATCTCCAAGACATAACCAAATTTTACCCTATTCCTTTTTATCCATCTTGTCCCACTCATATTGACTAGTTGTATTAAGTTTCTTTTGTTTTATCATAGTCAACCATTAATATATTTCTTCAATAAAATCCTCCTTTTTAGCTTTCATAACTCATAATTTATTCTATTAATTTTTTTAATATCCATCTAAGATGTAGATGTATCCATATTTCCACACACAAATCTACAAAACTAAAACTCTCACTACAACACAGAAAATATTCACACTCACCCTATACAAAAAATTAGCGAAGCTCTAATATAAAATGTTAGAAATGAAGGAAACCAATACAATATAGAAATATGAAATTAAACTATAGAATATCAATGAATATTTAAACTAGTATGAACCTGTAATAAAGAAAATTACTAATATTCACAATCCATACAAATAACACATCTAATGGAGAAAACCATTTTAAGTAAAAAATCCACCAAAAAAGAGGATAATTTTTGTACTATTTGCAAAGAGATTACAATTCATTCAAATTCCTTTAATCCTACATCCAATTTGATATCATCTATGTACCTATAAATTTTATTATACATATCACATTTAAAGTCTTCAATATATAGACTTGTGGAAGGCCCAAAAACTCACCCTATGGAATTACCATGGGTCAAAACAAGGTTCCAAAATACTGTGTTAAAAATCCATTTGACTTGTACATGCTAAAAATAACCTCTTTCAATTTCTTACACCCTTCTACAGTTTTTCATAACTAGCTATGAAAAATAGGAGGTGCTCTTACATATATAATAAACTATCAATAGATTATGAAAATATTCTCTTACACATTTTGTAAACACCTTAAGAATAGACACTCTAAGATGGGCACCTAGAATGACCATACCACCTCATTTACATCCCCAAAGATTCTCTAATCAATAAATAGTAAATGTCTCATGGTAAATAATTATTCACTAGTGTGAAGCCTAAATCAAGTTATCAAATCTAAAAGTAGAAATTGTTGCAAGTATGAGTAGATTGGTGTTGCTATTGATTTCAACAAGCTTGTGTTGTCATTGGTGTCAACTAAATATGTTGAGAGAGTGGTGTTGAAGATGAATAGTTGGTGTTTTCTATTCTTTGATTTGTTGCATTATGTTGTCATCAGTTAAGTTACTGGTCTTAACCTCTGGTGTTTCTTTGATAAGATTTTGTCTATGGTTGTGATAGTATTGAAGATGTTGTGGATGTGTCTCTGGTGCTTGGTTTCCAAGTTCTTTTGAGAAAATTTGATAAAAAGAGGAAACAATGTATTGTAGTAGTGTTTTGAGTTACATAGAGGTTTTTTGCTTTTGCTACACATTTCTTATAGGTTGAAGATCTATTTATGTGATTAGATATGTTGGTGAGAGATTTTCAGAGATGTTATATTCAAGAGATGGTGTGTTGGATCATCATACAGTAGAAGTTGTGCTCACCAGTGTGTGACTGTGCATTACACAAGTGTCTAGGAGAAATGCTTTGGATCTAAATTTCTCTACAATTATGCTTTAGGTCTTGTAATTATGAAGGTGTGTTGATGGTGCGAGTAGTTTACCTCAGTCAAGAGGATTTTAGGTTTTGTGCTTTGGAAGATAAGTTTTTAAGTAACATTGTATGATAGAGTTGTCTAAGTGTATTGGATTTGTACATTCGTCAGGTGGAAGTTGTTGTGAAGGAGTTTGTTGGATTTCAAGGTGTTTGAGGAATATTCTAGATCATGTTCAAGTGTGGTGTGTGGTTCACAAGTTGTCCTTAGGTTTCACGAAGTGTGAACTTAAATGTTAAATGGTGTTTGTATAGGTAATGATTTTACACTACACACAAAGGATACATATTGTTTACGGTAGTGTGTGGTAAGTGGTGTTGTTGATTTGGGTCCCAATTAAGTTTTGATGTGGTCCACATTCACTTCTATTTTCCACTTAAGCTTTTTGGCACCAACCTAATTTGAATTTGTATGTTTGAGGTGCATTTTCAACCTTGGAGAAGGTTTCAAGGTTAAGGATGGTATAAGTATGAGTTGAATTGTTGAAGGAGGTGAAGATAGATGAAAGTGAAAAGTGCATGACACAAAATTAAGTAGAAAAGTGCAAGCTTTCAAGTGTTGGATTACCAGATGTAGTGAGCAAAAGGTGGCTACAACCATTCAAACTGACCGTGAAGGTGTTGGAGCTATTATGGTGGATTTTTTGTTGTATTAAGATCATGTTCTCTATGTAACATTTCTTCTTTATCTTTCTTTTTTTCATTTTGGCAATGAGCCTTGGCTATGAACCTTTCTGGATAGTTTGTCATATTCTGGAAGTGAGCCTTTGTAACTGGTTTTGCAATTATTTATATTGTGAGCTAATCCTCACCGTGGTTTTTCCCTCTTTGGGTTTTCCACGTAAATCTAGTGTTCTCTTGTGTTCAATGTTGAGTTGTTTAATTTTTTGTTATCTAATTTTCATGTTAAAATTTCATAAAAGATTAAGGGTTTAATGAAAGCATGTGGATATAAATTTTAATGAGTTTTTTGATTTTTTGATAAGATACAATTGATTCACCCCCCTCTCAATTATCTTGTTCATTCAACAATTGGTATCAAAGCAAGTTTCCTTGGAGAAAATCCTAACAGCTTAAGGTAGGTTTGGGATTGTAAACAAGAAGGATATCCCTATGTTTGATGGCACATACTATGCATTCTGGAAGGTGAAGATGGAAGGATATCTAGTTTACCCTAGATATGATGTTTGGAAACTAGTGAAGATTCAATATTATATGCCTACAAATGGACCAAGCACAAGTGATGAGATCAATTCCTATGATACAAATGGTAAATAAAATTTTATTCTCTTAAGTAGTCTTGCAAACTTTAAATTAGTAAAAGTGGTGCATTTGAAAACTGATAAAGAAATTTTGGATAAGCTAGAAATTATTTATGAAGGAGATGCTAATGTTAAACAAGCTAAGATGCAAAATATGAAGAAGAAAATATCACAAGCTATATGTAGAGAGTTGATGAAATTTTTAGTGCAATTAGAGGTCTTGGAGGAAAATTCAAAGAACCAAAAGTGGTAAAGAAAATTCTCAAAACCCTTCCTAAATCTTACAGTCATAAAGTTTTTTCTATTGAGGAAATTGTAGATTTTAATAATTACACTAGAGATCAATTATATGGTACACTAACTACATTTGCAATGAGGAAATTTGGTTCGAACATTGGTGCAAAAGTTGAGACTAGTTTTAAGGTGGGAAAATCAAAGAAGATGAAAGATTGAGATTAGGATGATCTTGATGATGTAGAAGCTAACTTTGTGAGAAGAATGAAAAAGGGCATTGGTAAGTACAAAGTTAAGTTACCTTTTAAGTAATTCAATTATGGACAAATAGATCACTATGCTTCAAGATTTCCAAATAGAAGTGTGAACAATAAGAATAAGGAAAAAAAAGGTAAGATGATCAAGAAAATCTATTATGTTAGAGAAAATGCAAGTATTTCTAATGATGAATTTGATTATGGAGACTATGATAATATTGAATTATTGTTCTTGGATTTAAAAGATGTATCTATTTCTGCTAACTCTGAAAGATGTGTGAAGGACAGTGCTCTGAAGACAAAGGATACAAAGGTTAAGACTAAAGGTACTTTGGTATCTACTTTTCATTTTAGACAAGATAAGAACTATTGGATCATTGATAGTGGTTTCTCAAATCATATGATTAGAGACAAGAGTAAGTTTGTTAAACTTGAAAAATATGATGGAAGACTTGTTAAATTTGAAAATGATGTAGGTGTTAAGATACATGGAATTGATTCAACTAGTTTTGATGGAAAGCATAAAATTGATGATTTTTACTATGTCAAGGGTTTAAGGCATAAAATTTTGAGTGTTGGACAAATGTGTAGTAAGGTATATAATATTATGTTTCAGGATTATGGATGTGAGATCAAAAAAGGGTTTGAAACTATGAATTTTATGGAAAGAGGACAAATGGAAATGTTTATTAGCTCAAGGGTGTTGATGGTCATTATTTTATGACTCATATTAATGAAAGTTGGTTATGACATAGAAGGATGTTTCACATCAATTTTCATAACTTGGCTAGAATCAGTTTAGTAAAAGAAACGAGATATTTTCTAAAGATTACAAATCCTATCAATGTTGTTTGTAAGGAGTGTCGGATTGGAAAGAAAAAAGAATTTTCAAGGGTAAAGAACAATCTTCTATCGGATTGTTGGAATTGGTGCATACAGAACTTTGTGGTCCTACAAGAGTGAGAAGTCTTCAAGTTGATAGGTATTTCAAGCTTTTGATTGATGAATATTCTAGAATAACATGGGTTACTTTTCTTAGAGAAAAATATGAAGCCCTAGATCGATTCAAATCATTTAAAGTTATGGTTGAGAATGAGATCTAGATTTGAAGATAAAATTTTTATAGTTTGATAGAGGTGGAGAGTTCACCTCCAATGAATTTAACATGTTTTGTGAGAATCATGGCATAAAGAGGTACTTGTCTTCTCCTAGGAATCCTCAACATAATCCAGTGGTTGAAAGGAAAAATAGGACTTTTCAAGAAGTTGCAAGGACTATGATGAAAGAATCTAATCTACCAGAATTCTATTAGAGAGAAGCAATTCATATTGTTGTTTAGATACTTAACAAAGTTCAAGAAAAACCAAACAATAGAAGACTCCCTATGAGTTTTGGTATGGAAGGATCCCTACTGTCAAATAATTTAGAGTGTTTGGAAGAAAATTTTATACCCAAAGAGATGACAAAAAATTAGGAAAGTGTTATACAAGAGATGATGAAGGAATCTCCCTTGGATATTCTACTAAAAGAAAAGCTTAAAAATGCTACAATAAAAGATTGAGAAATATTGATGAGAGTGTAAGTGTCAAAGTGGGTGAAGATTTTTAGAATTTAGTGGTGATATGTGGATATGAATCAAATGAACTTACTTGCAGAGAAGAAGAAGAAACAACTAAGGAACAGGAAGCAAAAATGAAGAGGAAGAAGCTCCAAAAAAGACTCCTAGAACCCCTAAGTATTTGAAGAGAAATAATTTTGAAGAACAAATCATTGCAGAGAAAAGAAAATGAGTGTTAACAAGAAGAAAAGCTACTAAAGAAGAGGTAAATTTATGTCTACTTTCTAAATTTAAACCTAAAACAGTGGTTGAGACATGCAAAGATGAATATTGGATGAAATATATGGAAGAAGAACCTATGCAGATTGAGAAGAATTAGATTTGGGAACTTGTCCCAAGACCAACAAACAAGTAAATTATCGGTACCAAGTGGGTATTCAAAAACAAATCGAATGAGAATGGAGAAATGGTAAGAAATAAGGTAAGACTTGTTTATAAAGGCTATGCACAAGTTGAAGGAATAGACTTTGAGATATATTTTCTCTGATGGCTAGAATGGAAGCAATCAGGATGTTTTTGGCATTTGTAGCACATAAGGATTTCAAATTTTATCAAATGGATGTGAAGTCTTATTTCTTAAATGGAGAATTGGAAGAGGAATTATACATGGAACAACCATAAGGATTTCTGTTATCAAATAAACCTAATATGGTTTGTAGATTGAAGAATACATTGTATGGATTGAAGTAAGATCCTAGAGCTTGGTATGCAAGGTTGAAAAAGTATTTGATACAACAAGGATTCAATAAATTCACTGCAGATAGTAATCATTATTTTAAGGTTGAAAAAGATAAAATCTTGATTATAGTTGTGTATGCTGATGACATAATCTTTTGAGGAAATGAAGCTATGTGTAAGATGTTTACAAAAGAGATGCAAAAATATTTTGAGATGTCTATGTTTGGGGAGATGAATTTCTTCCTTAGGCTACAAATCAATCAAACAAATAAAGGAATATTCATTTCACAGTCAATGTCAAAGATATGTTGAAGAAGTTTAGAATGGAAGACTCCAAATTGGTATGTACTCCTATAGTTACTAGTTGAAAATTGAGCAAGAATGATGAATCCCCTAAGGCTCATCAGAGCAAGTACAGATCTATGATTAGTGGACTGCTATATCTAACTACTACTAGACTGAATATCATGCATGTAGTTTTTCTTGTGGCTATATTTTAAGAATATCCCAGAGAGTCACATGTTGTAGTAGTAAAGAGGATATTCAAATACCTAAAGGGCACACCGGATCATGGATTATGGTACCCAAGAGATACTAATTTCACATTGAGTGCTTACATAGATGCAGATTGGGATGGTTGTTTGGATGATAGAAAAAGTATAAGTGGTGGTACATTCTTTCTTGGATGTAGATTTGTTCCATGGCTAAGTAAGAAACAAGATTCAGTTTCTATATTTATTGCAGAGGTTGGGTACATTACAACATCTTATTGCACACAAATGCTATGGATGAGAAAAAAATTGAAGGATATCAAAGTGGTGTATGGTGAGCCTATCTCTATCTTTTGTGACAATACAAGTGCGATAAATATTTCAAATAATTGAGTGATGCATTCACAGAAATTACATATTTCAATCAGATATCACTTTCTAAGAGAGAAGGTTGTGGAGAATAAAGTGAAGCTTGAATATGTTCCTACTATGACTGATGGATTAGCACGGGCATATTACACTTGATCCATGGAGAATTGAATAATAATGAAGCCACTATCGTCAATCTCAATAGGATCAATCAAGTTTAAATTAAACCAACCATCCATTAAAACCAAGCATACTAAACTACGAAAGCTTTAAAAATGCCTACTTTAATCCATCTGAAACTTATCCCATTGTGGGAGTGGTGTCTCGTTGATGTGGAACGGCAACCCTTTCCCAATCTCATGGATAAATGAGCTTGTTCCAGTCAATTTTATTGAAGAAAATTGATGGAATGATTGTGATATGTGTGATGAAACATGATTTAAATCTAAATTAACATGATGCAAGTTATTTTAACATGATTTTATGCTGAAATGATGAAATGTGCAAATGCTAAGCTAATTCTAAATGGATTTGAAGCTAAAATATTGAAACCCTAATTAATAAATAAGCTAAATGTATGCATCTCAGTTACCATGGAAGCCATTAAAGGAAACTAAGCTATTATGCAAGTAATTAAACTAAAAAGATGCTAAATATGAGTGTGAGTGTGAGTGATTTTAATAGCATAACTCTAATGTTAAAAGATGGATCCATTTATCTCTAAATAGTGACCTATTTATAGGAGAGAAAATGAGAAATGAAGGGTTAAGATTGAAAAAGATAATCAATGGTCAAGGGTAGAGTAAGAATGAAACATGGATCATGAATTGTCATCAAGGGATGAGAATGAAAGATGAGATTTTAATCAAGGGCCAATATTCCTTCAAACAAACACACTTTTGACTTGTACAAGAGGTCACAAATCAACTTGCACAAGAAGTCACAAGTTAACTTGCACATGAAGTCTTGTAAGAATATTCCTTTTTTCAAATGAGGAGAGAGAATATTATTTGGAATATTCTTATGGGTGAGGGAAAAGGATAATTTAGCAAATTAAAACAAAGTTTAAGTGTGCAAAAGGAGGAAGGAATATTCCCTTGCAAGTGGGGGGAAAATTAGATTTAATTAATAGTTGATAATGTTAATTATGCAATTAGGCGATTTAGAAGATTTAAGATGATATTCATTAAATTAAATGATTTAATGAAAAGGGGAAAAGGTGGTGAGATTTAATTAAATAACTTAGGGTTATTTAATTAAATAAGAAGATTTTTGGATTTAAATTAAATAGTTTGATTTATTTAATTTAATAGGATGAAGTGTTAGTATGGAAGAGGATGAATTAACCCGATTAGAGTAGTTAGATTGATAGATGAAAATGAGGTAATTAATTAAATAAGATAGGCTAATTTAATCAATTAAGAAGAAAGAGGATGTGTTTCAAGATGAAATTATGTTAGTATACATTATTTGAGTGCATGATATCATTCATGACATTTTTAAGTGTCTACATTTTGCCCCTCTTTGAAGCAAGGTACCTGCTACATTGGCTCAAAGACTGACGCTCTTTGGATTAAAACTACTACATAAATCAAGAAAAATAAAATTTTCTACTTTTTTGGAGGCCCCACTACTATCCCAATGGAAAGAATAAGCTGGTTCCCTACCCCCTTGAGAAATTGGGCAGAAATTTTGAATTTTGGGTTGATTTCTCGATAAAGGAAAAAGGTTGCCCTAAGGGATCCAAAAAGGCTCTAAGATGCAAAAAAATGCCAAAAATGCTAAAAATGATGCAAAATAAGCTTCAATTTGAAAAAATTGGTGAAGATGATAAAAAAAACCCTAGCTGCATGGTTAAATTAGGGCAAATAACCCTAATTTATAAGCATAAATAGGTGAGGAAGGGTCACTTTAAATTTATTTGTGCATTCACACCTTAGAGATTTGTTGTAGTTTGAGCTCTGAACCTCTAAAGAAATGGTGCAACGAGTGCTCCCATGACACATTTTTGACTGAGTCTGTGAGTACCAAAGGCTTCCAGGTGTTGGACTTTTAATTGCATTTATTGCAATTTGAATTTTGAATTTTGGTGATGTCGCTATATAGCAACACTATTTTTAGAATCGGCGACGCTATTTTGATTTATAGCAACACATATGTGATTAGCAATAGTTCACAATTTAAAATTAGGGTTTTCAAATAATAAATAGTGGTGTAGGTTTTTTTAGCGATGCACCTTGCGATTTGAAATTTAGGATTAGGGTTTGCCAAGTTCAAATGGTGATGCAAGTGTGTTTAGTGACACATATCATGAATTACAATTTAAATGCTTCGAGCATTGCAGTTTGGAATTTGAGTTATAGTGATGTTATCATAAATAGTGACATTATTTCATTTTGGGGGATAAAAACTCCAAACTTAGCCAATTTTTTTGTGAATTTTTATGTCATGTGCATCGTGGGTGTAGGAGGTTATCCTGCCTTTGATGTCCTGTGAGCACCGGCTGACTATTTTATCTAGACCTGGTGATTTGTCTGAGTTGTGACAAGATCACCTTGGAGAGATTAGCTTGTGGTATGTCGCTTACATGCCTGTTATCTGAACCCATTTAGCAATGATGACAGCGCTATGCGAGCGACAAGGAAAACTATAACCACCCTCCCCCCACCCCCCCACCCCACCCTTCGTGAAGGTGTAAAATCCTAGAAAATCTTGTATAGTTCCTTATAAAAATATTAATTTTATTGGATAATTTTTCATTTTTGGAGAAAAAAAATAATCCCAATTGGTGAATCTTTTATTATGCTAGAAGTCTGTGGAAAATCGTGGCAAATTTTAAATTTTTTTAAACAAAAAAAATATTTTTCATTGGTGATTAAAACCCTTTTTCAAACCAAAAAATAATTCCATTGGCGAATTAATCCTATTTTCAAAAAAGAAAAAAGAAAAATAAAAATATTGGTGATTAAAAGTTTTTTACAAAGAAAAATAAATATTTTCATTAGTGAATTAAACATAATCTCAAACTAATGGGTGATCCCACAATGTTGGTTTACAATTTTTGGGAGATTCTCATTTTTGCTTAAATTACATAATTTTAGAAAATATAATGATCTAAGCCTTAAAAAGTTCCATTTTAAGGATTCCAATTGAAGAGGGTTTGATCAAACCACCTTAGATCAAACTCCCTTGGATAGAACCCCGCTAGTATTAAACCATACCTATAGCGGAGTCTCATTTACACCTATCAAAATTTTGATTAAAAACCACTTTTAATTTACCTTTTGGGGGATCAAATGAATTCATTCCAAATTATTTTTTGTAAGTATGTAGTCTTTATTATAGGCTTCCCAAAAAGTATAATTTTAAATAAATTTAATTTAATTATTATATTTATTTTTTATTTCTTATGAATGTAGGTTTTTCACCAAAAATCAAGCTCTATGTTCTGCACATGGAAAAATAGCAAATTATCAAAAAAAAATTGAAAAATATTAGTGCACTAGATATTGAAATCCTTGATCCAAGAAAAAAAAATTGAATTTTGTTACATACAAAAAACGTTATGTTGTATATAGTCCGCCTATGTTTGAATTGTAATTGGTTTGACTTAAAAACTTGATTAAGGAAAAAATATTCAATAAAACACTATGAAATCAAATGAAAGCACTATATATCATAGTTACAAATTTAAATTCAAGAAAAATAGAATTTTATCTTTCATTGAAAAAAATTATGTTGTATACAGTAAGCATCACTCCTTAAAAATGGTGTTTACTGAAAAAACTAGTTTTCAAAGGAGATGGAAAAAGAAGTGCAATTTGATTCCAAAAATTTAAAAATATATATATTTAAAATCTACAGACAAAATGTCACAAATCACTAGTTTGCATCATCTTTAAATTCCTCATGATTTAGCCGCTATAAGTGCTCGAAAGAGAAGATTTAGTTAGAAAAAATCAGTTCAGTGTCCAGTTTGGCCAAAAATTGTAAACCAGTATTGTGGGATCACCCTAATAAAAAAATTCAGTGGTGAAATAAATGGATGTGCCAATAAAAAATCATACTGTGGTTGGCAAAAATATCAAATTCCGGGACAAATTTTCCTCACATTCAAATTCCTTCATAAAGAGTCTGGAATGCGGACAAGTGTCAACATATTTAATATTTCTGAAGCCAGATGTCAGTGCAAATCAATATAATCCACGACTGTTCAATATTTTTTTTATCGATGGTTGTAGTTGCATTTCAGAAATAAATCTCTAAAACACTGGACTTGCAAATTGAAACCTCTAGAATAAAACTAGAACCATTAGATTTCCAGAAATCAATGGTTGATATTTTATTACTTATTAAATCACTTAGTCATAACAACCAAAATAATATTAAGGAATGATTAGAACCGTCGAAGGAACTATATCAAGGTGTGAAATATTAAGGAACTAGTGTTAAAGCCTACGCTACTAAAGGAGCCTTTTAAGCACATGTTTTTTTTATAGTTAAATAACTGCTATATGGGGCAACACCCTGTATTAATCAAAAAGAGTTTTTACATTCCTCCATTTCCATAAAACATTACAGACCCAAATATTGAACAGACTACCAAAAACACTTATACAGACAATCAAATAGATCATCACAAAGCAAAATGACCTTCCACAAACACCAGACTATGCATTGTTGTAGCTAGCCTCGCTAGTCTTCTTGGCTTTGATTACATTCAAAATCACCAGACAATCACCACTGCAGGCACTATTGGCAGAATGGTTTGCTCATTCCTCCCAGCTCCTGGTGTCATTTTCTACCCATTCTTCACCAGTGCCCAGCTCCCAATCCTCCTCGTCTGAAGACCACCTTTCCCCATCAAGAGCTTCCACCATTGCAAATGCCTTCACCCAACCATTTGGTCGATCTTTGAGAATGTCAGCCGCACGCAGAAGAAATTCAATACACCTGCCAATCTCCCCCCACCATTTTTTGAGAGTCGTATGGTCCAAAGAATGCACCAAGGGAAACTTTGGTACCGACCATTCATTCCTACAAGCCTTGTAGTAGTGCAACAATAGAGGGGTCACAAAATTTTCATCAATGTTGTCTAGTGTTGCGTCAATATTTTCCAACAGAGAGTGTTGAAAAATCATCTGGCATAGCTTCTTCCCTCGAGCTTTCGAGACACCCATGTACATGAGAATTTCCAGAAACATGGCGGGTATTTCTAAATTCCCCTTGAGCTTGTGGATAGCCATTAGAAATTTTGGGCCCAAAACACCTGTCACTGCCTGGAGCACGAGGGTGCTTGGACACCATTATCCCTTTCAGTCATTTCTCAATGATTTCACCATGGAAAGCGTTCTACTGCTTTGTGGAATTTAGAAACAGAGGAGTCTCCATTGCCCCTTAGTGTTTCTCAAGAGCACTAGGCCAATTTGAGAAAAATGAGCACAACAACCCCTATTTGTAGAAAAATCTCTCACAGCCTTATGAAGACCGTACCAAGATTCAATTGGTGAATTAAATGTTTGTTTTAAAGAGGGACCACCTAGGAAGAACGTAGGACCAGGGCTTAAAAATTTAAGAACATTTTACACAAAGGATGTAAAGGCCAAAAAAATTTGAATTATCAACCTTATAAAATAATTTATAATAGTGTGAAGGATATTCCATATCTATAGCCAGATGTCAGCACAAATCAATATAACCATGACTATTCGATGAATTTTCGATGCACGGCTATAGTTGCATTCCAGAAGTAAATCTCTAAAGCACTAGACTTGCGAATTGAAACCTTTGGAATAACACTAGAACCATTAGATGCAGAGATGTGGCAAGATCAAGGCTCATCGCTCATTGCTCATTCTATCTTTTCAATGCCTTGACTTTCTACATTTAATTTAATTAAAATTCTCAATCTTTTTGAAGAAAATGTGGTGGTTGTACTGCGGGTGGCAATTAAATCCATATGAACATCTGAAGCAATTTGTTGGACAACTCATAGCTTTAATGAAACAAGATTTGTAATGATTTCATATCTATTATCGTTTGAGTGGCACTGATGATTTTGACAGCTTATCAGCTTGAGGTACAGTTTACATGTAGCAAGACATCAATCAAATTAAACATTTAAATTGTACATGTAAGGCTTAAGTTACATGAATTGATTAAAATAGTTTATTGGTTTTCATGAAGCATGATTATCATTATACCCAACCTCACATGCATGAGTCAAAAGTAAATAGGGATCGGAATGTTAGCGGCATTGGTGGCCCATAAATAGGGATAGTGATAGTGGATAGTGTCTAAGGGTTTTCATTTTCTAGGGTTAATAAGGATTTAGGAAGAAGATAATGTGGTATTATTGGGGATAATGTAAATTATCCTACCTCCAGTTATGTAGTTACAAAGTAAAATACCTATTTCCTTCAAGTTCAGAATGGGTGAAATTGGAAAGAAGTTGATTTGGTTAACCTGACTTCTCAGGCAGGTTTTGAACCAGGATGAGGAGCTCTAATGGAGATAAGTGCTCTCCTAGTGCATCGAGGCTACAGGTAAATGATGGAAGCGGTTTTACAACCTCTCATCTTCTACATGACTGGTTCTCAAAGGGGATAATTACATTTTGTATCTTCACAACTCCCTTTTCCCCAGCATTATTGGAGCCCCCTTTTTTCCCCGGCATGGTTGGAAAATCCCTTATGTTTATTTACAACCACATTTGTATTACGTTTTCACCAGCAAAATCTTGGAATCATGCATTTATATTTTGAGTTAAGTTTGTATTAATTTGTCACCAGCAGAATCTTGGAAATTGGAATCAATTTGTAATCCATTGTCATGAGCAACAGCTTGTAATTAACTTTCTATGTAAAATGACATATGTTATTTATACAAAATAGGAGCTTGCCTTCTCTATAGCTACTCATCCTTAAAAAGATATGTAATAATATGACATTGTAATTCAGTTGTAATAAAATAAATGGTTGTGTTGTGTTATTCTTCATTATTCATTTACACTTACAATAAAGGGTTTTTTTTGAGTTCAGAACTTCAGTGTTTATGAATCTATTCAAATTAGTTTTTTTCCTGTAAGAAATTAAGTATTATCTATTTATGAAATAATTGCATGCAAATTTAAAATTAAAACATAGAGAAACACAAATGAAAAAACAAATTTGCCATCAAATTGACAAAAAAAATTATAAATACTAAAATTTGTCACTCTTGTTAGGGTGTACTGAAATGCTATTGATTTCTAATTTTCCGTTGACCTTCTCCCCCAGTTCTCGATATCATTATTCATTTTTTTAAGTCCTTTGCAACGTTAAGTTACCATCCCCTTGGTATTGATGTCAATCCTAGTGCACTAAAGTTTAAAACAACTTTAAAACACATGTTTATTGTTTTAAGTTCATATCATAAATTACTCAAATTTCAACCGTTTGATGAACATTTGATGTATGGTTGTATTTTCATTCCAAAATGAAATGAACACAGTGATAGGCTTGTGAACTTAAACCTCCAGAATCACCTTATAACCATTAGATTTAGAAATATCAACGGTTTATAATTTTCAACATGTAGACCTAAGACATTTCATTCACTTTAATGTTCCAATTTCAAGAAAAAAAGTACTTTGTACTGCTAAGTGTCAAGTGAATTTTTTTAAGTGAGAGGGTCAACACACGGGGAGATTTCAGTCTTTAAAAAGATATGTAATAATGTGACATTGTAATTCAGTTGTAATAAAATAAATGGTTATTTTGTGTTATTCTTCATTATTCATTTACACTTAGAGTAAAGAGTTATTTTTTGAGTTCATAACTTCAGTGTCTATGAATCTAATCAAATCATTTTTTTTCCTTTGAGAAATTAAGTATTATCTATTTATGAAATATTTTCATGTAGATTTAAAAGTAAAACATAAAACAATACAAATGAAAAAATAAAGTTGCCATAAAATTGACAAAAAACATTATAAATACTAAAATTTGTCACTCTTGTTAGGGTTTACCGAAATGTTATTGATTTCTAATTTTGTATTGGCCTTCTCCCTCGATTCCCAGTATCATTATTCATTTTTTTAAGTCCTTTGAAATGTTGTTATTGGCCCCTTGACCTTGATGTCAATCCTAGCGCACTAAAGTCTAAAACAACTTTAAGACACATGTTTATTGTTTTAAGTTCATATCATAAATTACTCAAGTTTCAACCGTTCGATGAACATTTGATGTATAGTTGTAGTTGCATTCCAGAATGAAATGCACATAGCATTAGGCTTATGAACTTAAACCTCCAGAATCACCCTATAACTATTAGATTTAGAAATATAAATGGTTTAGAATTTGAAACATATAGATCTAAGATGTTTCATTCACTTTAATCTTCCAATTTCGAGAAAAAAAATCACTTTGTACTACTAAGTTTCAAGTGATTTTTTTTAAGTGAGAGGGTCAGCACACGAGGAGATTTCAGTCTTCAGATTGCTCATTGCAGTATACCACCTTGTTTTGGGTTCCACAGTTCCACTTCCAAAAAATCCATTCCAATTTCCACGACTATCAACATTAATCTTTTCAAGAGTCAGAATTCGGGTAAGTGAAAGAATTCTTGCGGCTACGTTTCATCGTTTGACATTTCTTAAAATCTTATTTTATCAAAATTTGAAGTTTGGGTTTAGGGTTTAGAGACTTGAGAACTAAGAAAAATTAAGGAGGACTAATAGGTATTAGGGAATTCACAATTTCATATTATATAAGCATGTCTACCACCAGTACCACTATAGAAATATTCGATAAAAAAATACATTAAGAAGAATTGCTTAAAACCCTAGGTTTCACTAATGGGTACCATGATATTTATGATCCTGAAATCTATGGTAGGTGTACATCAAAACTTAGATTTTCATCTCAGAATAAGCTTGCAAATCAAATGCAAGTTAATAGTATCAGTGCACCTTGGGTAAGTGGATTAGGGCACATGATGTTACATGAGGTTTTCCCTTGCCCAGAATTTATCATGGTCTATGCCCAAAATTATGATGATAACAAAAGAGAAATTGTTAATAAAGATAGCAAAGAAGAATTGTTCTCCATTAATGTAGAAGAACTTGAAAAAGTGTTGGGTTTTACAACTAAAGAATTTGGAAACATCCACATTGACCTAGAAAAGCTTGCTAGTGATTATGAAGCAGTGGAAGAAAGGGAGAAAAATGCTTTCTTAAATAAAATAGTTTAGGATAGAAACAAATTTAAAGGTGATCATAAGACTCCTTATGATTTAGATATTTGTAAACCATGGGTTCAAGATACTATTTCCATGCTAGCATTTTGCCTCGATCTGGATAGCAATTTGGAAGTGGGTGCAAGCCTCCTTGAAATGGTATATAATATCCATTATGGTGTTCCAAATGTCAAATATGATTTTATTCGGCACATTGTAGAATCCATGCATAAACAATTTTTAATGATTAAAGGAGGCTCCACCAAGATATTTAGGTTCACAACCTACTTGTGTTATATTTTTCTATTCAAATTTTGAGGAATGTTTCAGACCAACAAGCTTCAGATTCAACCCTATAGTAATGCTAAGAAAAATAAAATGGCTCTAGTATATGAATGGACAATTGACATAAGGATGCATGATTCTCAAAGGAACTATAGTCATTTTGTAGACTACTTTTTGGCTTCATTGCATCAAGCAATTACAAATACTCCAATGCCTAGATTGCCTATGTCATGTAGAAACTACATTCAACTAGGAAAAGAAATAAATTTTGTTGATTGGTACTTAATGGAAGAATATATTGTGCTAATATTTTATGGATCGGGAGTACAACCATACAAACTTCCAATACATGTGATAGAAAGGTTTTTTACATTGGATTATGTAAGTCAAATGCAAAGTGTTGATGAACTACACTTTCTTAGTCAACAAAAGAAGAACTTATTTTCTTCTTTACCTTTTTCATGTGGAGGGTTCACATTCGATAGAAAAGCATTTAGTGTGGCACATTATTTTTATTTTGATGCTATCTGTCACTGGCAGTATGATCCATGTGACATCATTAAATTGATGATTATGGCCAATAAGAATGTTACAAGTAGAATTCAACATCATAGTAAACCCTTTCTTGAAAACTTGAAAAACAAGGATTCTTGGGATGAGGTCAAAATAGAAATGGAGAAAAGTATTGTTGAGAATGGTATTTCTTTTGAATAATTATCAGTAGAAATTATGGCATTGCATCGAAAGACAATCGGGACATACAACATTTTTTATGAAAAAAGTGATAAACCATCTAGTAGAGTAAAAATACCAAGTTCTCTAGAGAAGGAAGTTACAGATAAAAATTGGTCATAATAAAAAATTAATGCCTTTTGGTATATGAGGAAGGAGCTAGGTGATCCAAGAGCTCTTGCAGAGTATGAAGATAATGAAGAAGATCTTGAGTTTAGTAAATTGTGGAATATAGAGCATCTCAATGAACAAGGAAACAAAGAAAATGATGATGAATCTAATGATGATATAGAAGAAGTAGAACAAATCCATATCAAAGTTGGTTTAAGTGAGGCCACAAAAGAAGCATATACTTCAAGAGCAACCATAGCTGAAAACGGGTTATGAAGGTGGTGGTTTGGGGTCCCAAGGACAAGGAATTCCTACAGTAATAGATGTACAACATAGAAAACCAGTTGATAAATCTAGCCTTGGAGCTAATATAGTAGACCAAGGACATACAAGTAGAGCTAAAACAATTCAATTTTTTAGAGCTTCAAAGCCTCATCCTCATGGTCAGATACAATCACAACTAGGACATGCCCATGGTGGAGAGCTTAGTGCAACTGGCACAACCTCTAGTGGTGATGGTATGGGTAGTATTACTAGTAGTGGTCAACATGCACTACAACAAAAAAATACACACAAGAGGACAACAATATAAGATACCACAGAAACACTAGGTGATCAAGGCATATAGAAGAGGCAAAGGATTTTGATAGGTCCAAGCCACACTATTAGTGGATCCACCATAAAGGAGTTATTTCCAAGCACCCCCCACTGCCAATTAGTATGGTTGTGACATCATTAGCAACTACAAGTACTCTTGTTCCTTTGTCATTCAAGTGTTCCATTGTTCTTGTGTCCCCAGGTTTTGATTTCATTGAAGAGTTTAAAAAGAAATCAGACTTGTATAAAAAATAAAAGAAGCAACTAATGGAGATTGTGTCTATTGTAGCTTCAGATCTTGCAACCACCATGGTATTACCCACATTTTGACAAAAATAAATAAATCATAGAGTATACAATTGTTGTTCCCATAGTTCAAAACAAACCAGCAAATTAGATGGATCGATCTAAATACCAGGTGACCAATTTTCAATTGGATTTTTCTAGACTCAAAAATACTGAGAAAATTAATGTATCAAAGAAGAACAATGATTTGGTTTACACATCATTGCTAAAAAAATATAGAGAGAATAAAATGTTGTAGACTCAAATAGAAAATTTACAGGAAGACCTCGAAAATGAGAAAGCAAAGAGGAAAGCAACAGATAACAAGAGCAATGAATTAGAAAAAAGAATAAAAAAATCTACCTCTACATCAACAAGCAAAGAGGATAAAAAAAATGAGAGGGAAATGAATGACTTGAAGCAAAGGCTAGATGAGAGCAACAATAAATATGATGAGAAAAAATCCACTTCAAAAAAATTAAGACTAAGCATTGTGAATGGAAATGCATGGTGAGAACAAAAATTGGAGAAAGAGAGAAAAAGAAATGAAAGATTGGAGGTAGAGTTGATGGAAGCAAAAAAATAAATTAACTCTTGTCAAAATAAGTTATCTACATTTTGTGGAGATACAATGATGCATATGAAACAAAAGATCTAGGATGAAATAATGCAAAGGATTGATCATTTGTGTGACATGTTTCAATTCATTGATGATATTAGACAACATTATAGGAATCTCAACAAATATTTAGTGGACAACATAAATGTGTTGGCATTAGAGAAATCTAAAAATCAAGTTCTATAAAAAGTCTAGAAATCTAGTGACAATGATTTGAAATCAAAAGGGATTACTAATCGGATTGCTACCTCAATAAAGTTGTCATATATCATTGAAAAGTGTTTGAGAATTTGTGAAACAAAGGAATATCTGCATTTGGCTGCAAACACGATGAAGAAGGTGGATGAAAAGGTAAGGAACTTCATAGAGCTTGGTTTTACATAGGCTTTTGACACAAATGAGCGATTCATTGGAATGGATGATTTTAGAAAGAACATGGAGGGTGCAAGGAAGATTGATTTGGACCAATTTCCTCAAAACCCATATGTGGTGAACTATTTGGATTCCATCAGAACACTGATAACCTTGAATGCAAAATTGATTGAAGAATTCAAGACAGGTTCCAATTACAATCATGAAATGTTAACCAAACTTCAAGTCAAACAACATCAATTAGAATAAATGGCAATTCCACCACTTGCAGAGTGGAAGTTGCTAGAAAAGGTGATACAGTGATTTGCTTTTTGAATCTTTGATAATATGAGTTTCCAAGTTCCAACTCAGCTCTGTACAGAGTTATCTTTGGGAAATATTTTACATTTCCAATGCGTCTATGTACTCCTTCATGTGAAAATCAATAAAAAATCTCAAATTTAGACTTTAGTAATGTGTTGATGTTCAATTATATGTATTATTTATTTTATCATTTGAAGAAAAATTATGTGGTTTCAAGTACTATATACACATTAAACGATTGTTGATGTTCATTGTTGTATATGCTAATAATACTATTGTTAATATGTTATTAAGCATTGAGTTGAGTGATGAATCATTGAGTACATGTTCAATTTTTACTTTTAACACAATTAAAATATGAACTATAAGGTGATTTTAATTCCAGGCATCCATAATCTTAGTGAAATTGTATTACAATTCACATATCAATACTCAAACTCCATGACTACTTAATAATTTATCAGATCCACTAACTATTTATATTTATATTTATAATTTATCATGAAGTGCAATGATTCACAATTTCATTGAATACAATATAAAATATCATCAACTACAGTTTGGACTTTGGAACAATGGAGATTGATTCATGAAGTGCAGTATAAATACCTAAAAGCTGCTAATTCTCTTCCATTTCCCAAATGGATTTAGGTTCCTCAAACTGAATCTCATTTTGAGATAAAGTAAAAGAGTCATCTTTATTTTGAATCTTCTCTTCATTTTCTTTAGCCTGTGTCTCAAATTCAACATTCATTGTGTGATTTGTGTCAATTCCATTTGTCCCAGTCCCACTGACACTACCACTAGTACCAACATTTGGATTTGGAGTGTATGTGTTGCACAACTCAGTCCCTCTTCTTTCACATGTGGACCTCCAGATTGCGAGTGCCCTTTGAAAAGGAATTTTTTTGGCATTATCTATAGTTCCTTTCATCCTCAAGCAATTTTCCAAATTATTGTCTAGTTTGTTTCTTAACTTTGATTTCAAAAACCCCAATGTACTAAAAACTCTATCATCCTCCACCGACCCCAATATCATTGTTTGACATAAATTAGCAAGTTTGAAATATTCTGATATCAAATCACATAATATTTCACTTTGACCTAAGTTTGTCCAAACCTTTTTTATTGATCCTGATTCAAAGGCCTTCTTCATTCCCATGGATTTTACCAGTCCTTCATAGCTGTTGAAAAAATCCTACATTGTTGTCTAAGCTTATTTTCATTTAAAATTCCTTCTATTGTCTGCTCATTGTATGGTACCTTATTCGAAAATTGTTCAATCAATATTTTTACTTTATCATGAAAATATTTTGGGTTATCTCGGTTTACCCAAAATTGAGGATACACAATACCCGTGGCTTCAAGTATTTCATGTTGAGGTAATATTTCATGAATCTCTAAGGAAATATATTTTGAAATTTCCTTCAAATTATCACTAACAGACTTAACAATGTCATTAAAATCTTACTCGTTAACAGTTACTTCTCTAATAGAGCACCTGACTATCTTACAATGGTACATCGATATCTCATATCCATGTACACAGATACATAAGTGCCCACTTGCATTAAACTATAAATAATTATCAGGATTATTCAAATCAATAATTTTCTATCACATGAAATAATTTGTGCCTTCTTGTGTTAGATCTAGATATAGATGATCAAGGTCCAAGCATGTATGTTTATGTAGATTGGCATATTCATAAATATACATAGTTTTGTCTTGGGTTTTCTTCACAATATTTTTCATCACATCCAGCATGGGGAGAAGACTAGCTAAAGTCAAGATTGTCTTTATATCACTTAACCTATGTAAGAGGTTAGGAGCTTTGTCTACTGTGTTGTGATGCTCGTACATCACTCCAATCAAGGATTGATATTCTAAAAGAACTTGTTGCGTTGGTCCATGCAGGGAGATCCATCTAGTATCGACATCCTTAAGAAGCTTGTTTCCTGGTGTTATTCCCTCAGCAAAATTCTAAAATTCTTAGAAACATTTGGGACTTCGACAGAAGTATGTGTGGATCTCATGGACTAGATTTTCAACTTTTGATACTGTAGGAAACTTGCTTACAATTTTGAATGCTAAATTCATTTTGTGGGTCATGTAGTGAATTCCAAGCATGTATGGTGCACAAGTAGTTTGTAAATTTTTGAAAACACCACTCCTTTGACCTTGCATTACTCCAGCTCCATCAGCTCCTACACACACCAACTTTTTGGCAATTAGCAACTCATCCATACTTGCAATTTCATTCAAATATTTCTTGACTAGTTCAAATAGATTTTGTGATGTTGAATTTTCCTTCATTTTATGAAAACAAAGAAGATGATTCTGGAACATGTTGTTCTACAGTAAATAAATGCATACAAACCCAAGAAGTATTTTCTACTGTAGTAACTTCATCTAAAGATAATGCAATGAAATTTGACTCTTTTACCTTCTCCTTTAAATCTTGATTTTCCATTGTAGCAAGACAGTTTTCCCATTCCCATCTAGCGTTTAATGACCAATGTGAGAAGGGAAAGTGAGGAACATTCAAATAAGATAATAAAATAGAATATTTTGGGTAGTCTTTCATAGGACGTCGTCTGGACAAAATATGAAAAATAACAATCATCTGAATTTTGTTTGACATATTTGTTACTTTCAATGATTTTCCAAAATGAGCCTCAAGTGTACCTTAACATTCAGTAAGCTTCAACATTCTATGGTTATTCTCTTCATATTCTATGGCATACTTAACATGAATACATTCTTCCTTTGATTTTCATCATACGACTGATTTTTCCTTTCCATCTATGATTCATTTTTTCATAAACTTTACCGATATTATTTTTTAAAGTACCAAGCTTTAGATACAACGTCTTGTCTCTTCCACATTTCCAACTACAAATCATACAATTTCATAGTGTTGCTTTTTCAATATCGTTTTCATTTGCCACCACCACTGGTACAATGAATGGTTACTTTGAAAACCAACCAAGTTGAAAATTCCTTGTCATTTCCCACTCGTGCTCCATTTTTTATTTGCCTTTTTTTTCCTTGCTACAAATATCATCCTCATCCAAGCCAATTATCTCATTCTGGCTAACCAGGGTATCCCTTGGAACATCTTCTACTGTATTTCCATCCTCATTTGATATATTTGGATTTAACTCAATGACAATTTCACCTTGACCTTTCGGTGGCGGTGAGGTATTGTGAATGCCTTGTGGAAGAGTTGATGATGTAACTCCATCTTGATCTAATCGATCAAAAACAGATCCAATTCCAAAGTAAGATTGTATGGTACCTCTACATTTTGGGCATTTTAATGGCCTCCCAATCTCTTCACTACACTGAGGAGTCTTACCCTTGCTACTCGACATATTGATCTCTCACTTCGATTAAAAGCTGGAAAAAAATGTCTTCTTGTTTAAGAAGGACAAATAATATATATCCCATTCCCTACTCAAAATCATCTTTAAGATTGAAGCAAGAATGGAAAAGAGATAAAGAAATCTTATTATTATAACTAATAACACTATGAAGAAATGATCACTCACCTTTAAGTCTACTTTTTTGGCTTTTATTCACTTTCGAATCAAGAAGTAGAACCTTAGAACTAAACAAAATGTGTAAGAATAAATGGTAGTTTCAATTTTATTTATATCAATCCATATTTGGTGAATTTCATGGGATTTTAAAATGGTATGTTAAAAATTTGGCGAATCTCGCATACTTATACAATGATACGTTGTAATTTTCAAGGAAAAATGTGTCCTCAAATGTAAATATTTTAAATGTTATTGGCAAAATAGGTCCTCATAAGCAACTTCTTAAAAAGTTTTAATTGGTGAAATGGGTCTTCACAAGCAACTATTTGTAAATTTTAATTGGCGAAATGGGTCCTCATACAATGTTGTTTTAATTGTATTGGCGAATATGTAGGTGTTTTATTACATGCTTTTGAGATTCCAGGAAAAAATATTAATCAGTCCATTTGAAATGTGTAGTCTGTTATGACGAATTTATTGCATAAATATGCCTCATAAAAAAATTGTTGGCGAATGGACATGCATTGGACCAATAGTTCATAAAATTTGGGTGATTTGGACACCCTATTGGGTGCGATTAATTAGCCAATTTTGACTTGTCCAATTTCTATAATTTTCCTATTGGCAAAGATTCACCACTAAATTTTTCCTTGGCGAGCAATGGCATAGCGAGACCTCGTCGTTCCACTTACCTATCGGTGAGGTGACAATGACACTAGAGGATGTATGGCAGATTTTTTGATTTCCGATACATGGTGAGCTTGTGATCTATGACACTGATTCTAGCTATGATGCCTGCCATGAGGTGCTTGACTAGGAGAACATTGTCCTATTCAACTCCTAGATAGACCTCAATATGTATAGAGGTTGGGTGTTGACTTTCAAACTGATTATTGTGGCAATGATCTCAAGTTTGGTTGCTCCAGATCAACTAAGCAAAGGATTCAATCCAGGATGGTGCCTGGCTTGGTACAGGATTCTCTTTTAGAGGACTCAGTATGCATGGGGACCATTGATGTTGTCCTCCCTTTACCATGATACACATGACTTTGTATACTGCAATGGGGGGGCTATTGGTACAGGGGTCATCGTTCTTCACATTTGGGCTTGGGAGCACATCATTGTGCTTTGACCTATTGTTCAGATGGAAAATGTGGATCCAGATGATCTAGTTGTCCGTAGATATAGGGGTGTCATCACATTACAACAAACATGGCAGCTTGATATTACTTACTAGCATTGAGTGATCGATGATATGATAGTATTCAGATGGTGACCCTGGCTTCAAATGCCAACTTGGTATGATGGTGTACATCAATTGTTCTTTGCTTGGTAGACTCATTTCATGTAGGGCTAAGAGCACACCATTATTGAGGGATACTTGCTTGATAAGGTTTCCATAAATTTTGGTGAGAGGCGGGACATGCCCAATGATTAGCATACGACCATCTTTGTCAAGTCATCTTGAGAGATAGCATGGGGACCTATGATCCCAACCCACAAGGTTGTCGAGGGCTTTCGATAGTTGGTTGCTAGGCCATGGGCCTATGATTAGGGATCGATAAATTGACATACTATGCATGCTTATGATGCTTGGTTCACACCCTCTCATTGATTGATAGATCCAATAGGTATACCTCCTCGAGGGAGACTGAGAGGGAGGGGTGTAGGTAGAGGTAGAGGGTAGCTAGATGATGGGAAAGGAAGAGGATGGTGTAGAGGACATGATGGATAGGATCAAAAGGATGGATAGGTCTCAGGTGCACTAATAGTGCATTAAAAACATCCATATCAGCCACTGATATAGAAAAAACCTCCATAATAGCCACCATCGGGGCCAGATCCTTGTGATTTGTAGATACAACAGTTGCAGCAATAGTTGCAGGTGGTTACGAGTGAGAGAGATCAGTCTTTCCAGCATATTTTGGTTATTTCTACTAAGATAAACTAGGCCAAGGTGGCACTGACAACAGAGAGAGACCAAGAGCATCATCTCAGGAAGACCGTCGAGATGTAGTTGGCATAGGAGGTCGGGCAACACCAACAGTTAGAGACCATGACAGTTGTAGCCCAAGGGTGGATATTGTCTACCTGATTGTACAGGGAGGCTATGATCGAGGCATCCTATTATCATATGCATTACCATTAGGATTTCCCCATGCTAATTAGGCAGCCAGATTACTCACAAAGGAGTGGGGCACATCCCCCAACCGAGGATCAGCCAAAGAGACAACCTGGTGAGGGTAGTGGCCATCAAGGCTAGCTTGCTTGTATAGACACTTTTGTGATTATTTCCTGATTCTTTATATAGATATAAATTCATGGACTCCTTTTTGATAGCCTCATGGATATTGTACTTTTGATCACTATGCGTACATTGACTCAGATATTGTACCATTATAGTCATTTTTTTAATATATATGATATGATACAGATTCGATATGTGATGTGATCTTTTATTTCATGATTTATGAATGTATGGATGCATTTGATGTGATGTGAGATAATGTGACATGCTTATATATTCTTATGTGATGTGTGATGATATGCAATGTAATGCAATGCAATGGATAGATGCACTTCTTTTTCAATATCTTTTTATGCAATTTATGGAATGGATGATATGATATGCAAATGTTATACTTATGCAAATGATATTGATGCATTGATTTTTTTGCATTTTTATATGTAATTTTATGAGATTATTATGTATGCATATGGATATATGGATGAATAATACAGATGTTCATGCTTATGTTATGATAATGTGATGCATGTTTCTGATATGTGTGCAATAATTTAAGATGCTTAGAATAACAAATATTTGATCTGTTTTATTCATCACAACTCAAATGATAATGATGATGCAAGATGTATGTTCTTATGATTTTATGATATGTTGTGATTATGTGAGATGTATGCATGTTGATACTTTGTATATGTAGCATGGATGCATTGATGATGTTTTTTTTTACTATCATGATATCAGGTTAGTGCGAAGAGAATATAGAAGAAAATAAGATGAATGACCATTGATTTTGATGATTGATTCAAAAGATCCCACAAGTCTATGATCCACTGAGACTTTATTAGACATGGTAATGAGAAATACATGATGATGATGTGATTATTTTCTCATATCTTGGGATTAGGATTTTCCATCGTTCCTTATTGTTTGATATAACAATAGACATGATGCATCAAGGTATCAATAACTAGGATGGCATTGTATCTAGTATAATGGACTTTGACTCTGCAAACAAATACGATAATTCTTGTTCACACCTTGACATATGGAAACCTCATTGGAATGTAAGTTATATGTTTTGAATACCTTGGACCAAAGCATACGCAATATTCAACAATCTATTCCAAACAACCTCCCTACACACAACTAAGCAAGTATGCGCCAAGATTATTTTACGAGAACACCCACAAGCATAGTAAATGAAAGATAATGATTGATGCCCCTTTCATTTCTCTCTAAATAATTTTGAATAGACATCATCGAGAGGTCCTAATAATGGGTCATTAAGATAAATCATAAGAAAAGATCATAGAAAAATAATTAGTTTTATCTATATCTCTTGCTAGTTTAATATAGCTAAGGTGTTGATTTTTGATGTTGATGTCCATCACAGGAAGGATACATCCTAGGAAATGTTGATCAAGTGTTTTGATTAGGATGAGGTGCGTGATAAGCTGCTGATACAAACTCTACTAACTCGTTTACCTATGATCTAAAATTTAAATTTTGACACTTAGGTTTTTACTTTATGAATAGTGACATTTGTTTTCTACTTGTTTTGCCAAAGGTTAAAGGTGACGATCGATTTATTATGGGTGGAGATTTATTGAGGGTGAAAGCGAGATGGAATGGATGATTTTGCGTTTTCTAAAATATTTCAATGTTTCTGGTATTTTGAAAATGTTTTGAGGTTGTTTTTGGTCTATTTGAGTGTTTATGTGGATGTTTTGGTTTTTTGGTTATTTGAGGTTGTTTAGGGTTTTTTGAAGATATTTAATGATGTTTAGGGATTTTCTAAGTTTTCAAATGTTTAGGTAATTTCCAAGATTTTGTAAATGTTTAAGTATTTTCTAAAAGTTTTGACCAAGAACCTAACCTAAAAGACCAATTCTAGGGGCCTCGAGGATTGATCAAGGATTAGCCTTTCCTACATTATACACGGAGAGACCACGTAGTTCAACTAACTCGACTTATTGACAATGAGATATTAATAGTTGATGGAATTCCAATTTATTATGACGAACTCCTAAAGGACTAACCTAGGGTGTCTCGAGGGCTCATCAATGATGGCCTTGCCTACATTCAAGCTTAGAGACCCGTAGTTCGATAAGAGCACTATTTTTGTTTTTTCGATGTTTTGACCTTTTTAGGGATTTTGATGTTTTAGATGTTTTGTCTTTTGACTTTACAATTTTTTGAATGTTTTTGGATTTTAGCTATACAAGAATTTTGATGTTTTTGGATTTTCTAATGAACGTTTTATGAGTGTTTTTAGGATTTTCAAGATTTCTAATAACCCTAAGATATACAAGAACCCGATATGATCCATAATGAATTACCCCCAACATGACACAATAGACTACCTTGACATAGGCAAGAAAAAATAACCTTAGGAATATGTGAAGTAACACTAAAGGAGATATGACACTTCACAACATCAAGCTATGATAGGAGTGTGGATGGGTGATGGAATAAATAGGATGGACAATGTGATGGATGGATGGATGATATGATAGGATAAATATCCAAGGAATAGATGGAGGTGTTTTATTTATGCAAGGTGCCTATTTTCTAGGTGTTCACCAAGGTACTTGTCCAGAGCACCATTGAAGTGGTTTTCACTAGAGGAAAAAAAATCTTTACTTTTTTCAATCCTTTTTTTAATTTTTTGGATTTTGATCATTTTTTTTTTTTGTATTTTCAGATTTATACCCTTCAAGACTAGGCATAAAACTTTTTAAGATGTAAGTTTTTAGTTTGTTCCTGCAAGGGTTCCCCTTCAGGTGTTGGCAATTGATATGCTCCTAATCCATAGCTTGTCGTGATGACAAAGGGACCCAATCAGTTAGGCTCAAACTTTCCTTTATTATCTTGATTTGGAAGATTCTTCTAATTCTACTTTAGGAAAAGATCCCCTACCTGGAAAGATTGGCATTTGATCTTCTTGTTATAGCTTTGTTTCAATCGGTTTTGATATACTTGCAAGTGATTAAGGGCATCAAGACGATACTCATCCAATAATTCTATCTCATTCAGTTGGGATACTTTGTATTCTTCATCACTGATTAGGTTCTATAGTGACACTTTTAGTGATGGAAGCTCAACCTCCATAGGCAGGATGTCTTTTGATTCGTAGACCAAGGAGAAAGGGATCGTACTTGTAGGCATGTGGATACTGGTTCGATAGTCCCAAAGAGCGAGATTTAGTTATAGATGCTAGTCACGGCCAACTTCATTGAATTTTTTCTTTAGGATCTTTAAAATGGTCTTGTTTGTAGCCTTAGCTTAACCGTTGCCCTGGGTGTAATACGAGGTAGAGAATTAGTGTTGGATGTTGAATTTTTGACATAGCTCTTTCACATCCTGATTCTTGAAGGGTGTTTCAATGTCTAACATAAGGGTTTGTGGAACACTCTAATGGCATATTAGGTAATTCAAGAAAAACTTGGCAATTTTCTTCCCCGATATGCAGGTCATAGGGATGTTTTCAACCCACTTGGTAAAGTACTTAGTGACTGTTATGATAAACTTGTGGCCATTGCATGAGGTTGGAGTGATGTTTCCTATGAGGTCAATCCCCTACTATGAGAAAGGATAAGGTGTGATTATTGGTTGTAATTATTGAGCTGGAGCATGAATCAAATCTCCATGTTATTGACGTTGGACACATTTCTGCACATATTGATGGGCTTCTCTTTACATGGTTGGCTAGTACTAACTCATCCTCAACAGTTTCTTAGCTAAAGTCATACCACTAGAATGGGAACCACATATTCCATTGTGAAATTTTTTTAAAGTGGTCAAGGATTCCTCTTGGTTAATACATCGTAGTAATGTCCCTTTGATGCTTCAACGGTAAAGGGTATCACCTAGGATCACAAATCGAGTTGGCTTTTTGACAAAGGTGCTTTTAATGTTGGAGGTCGGATGGGAGGGTTCCTTTGCTTAGGTAGATGAATATTTCATGGTACCATGGGGATCTAGGACCAACAATGACACACATGAATTCATATTCGGGGATTTCAAAAGTTGGTATGAGAAGTTCTTCTACCAAGAATTTGTATTGGAGGATGTTGTTTGGCATGTTTAACAAGGTTCCAATTGTTTCCGTAGCATATGTTTCTCAATTTTTTTTGCGAGGAATCTACTCAAAAGTTATATCAATGAAAAGGTCCTTAATATTTTCCACCATCTTCTTATAAGGAGTAAGCTTGTCATCCTTAGTTTGGTAGTCTTCATTGACTTGGTTGATAACTAGCTGGGAGTCTCCATAGACTTTCATCTCTTGTATCACACACTAAACTGCTATCCTTAGACCTATGATTAGGGATTTGTAATAAATTCTATTAGTAAACATAAATGATAGTCTATATAACTTTGGAATGCAATCACCTTGAGGGGTGATAAAGAGAATACCCACTCCTAATCCATGTTGGGTGAACAATCCATCAAAGTACATTTTCCATTGATTTGTGAGATTGATAAGGAACACTGATTCACTAGGAAATTCAAATATTAATGGGTTCTTTGCATAGATGGGTCCCTCTAATAGTTGGTATGTGATCACTTGTCCTTTGATTTCCTTGCACTTTGCATACTCTATGTCAAACTTAGTTAGGATCATTACCCATTTGGCCATTCTCCCAGTGAGAATTACTTTGGATAACATATATTTTAGTGGGTCAATATTTGTAATGAGCTTAATTTGGTGTGAAAACATGTATTGTCTGAACTTTTGTGAAGAAAAAACCACTTCTAATCATGATTTTTTAATGGATGAATAGTTCATTTTATATCCCACCAAGGTTCTACTGATGTAGTAGATAACTCTTTCTTTTCCATTTTCATCATGTTGTGCTAGAAGAGCACCTAGTGTTACGGATGTTGCTGAGATATATAAGATCAATGGTTTTTTCTATATTTGCGACATGAATACTGGAGGTCTCAATAGTTATTCCTTGATGTGTTGGAAATCTTTGTCACACTTCTCATTTTACCACTTGTAAGCTATTCCTAAATATGGAGAAGATGTGAAAAAGGGTGGATTTTATTTGATAGTTGTGTTATGAGCCTCCTAATGGACCACAATCTTCCTTGTAACCCTCTTAGTTGTTTCAATGCTTTTGGTGGCTCCATGTCTAGGATGGATTTAACTTTTGTTGGATCTATTTCTATCCCTCTCTGTGAGACGATATAGCCAATAATTTTTCCTATTGTAACCCCAAAGACACACTTTTTTGGATTTAGCCTTACTTTGTATTCTTCAAGTCTGTCAAAGATGGGTCCTAAGAATTTTATGTGCTCACTTCTTTTCCTTGATTTTTCCAAAATATCATCAACATAATGTTCAACTATTTTTTGGATCATGTCATGAAAGATGAGGTTCATTTCTCCTTGATAGGTTTCTTAGACGTTCTTTAGCCCAAATGGCATCACATTCCAACAACAGGTTCCTCATGGACAAGTGAATGTAGATTTGTGTTGATCATCCTTAGTGATCATGATCTGATTGTAGCTTGAAAATCTATCCATGAGTGACAACATTTCATGCCTGGCTCTTAAACCCATGATGAGGTCAATGTTAGAAAGAGGAAAATCATCCTTTGGGCATGCTTTGTTTAAGTCTCTAAAATCTATGCATATTCTTATGCCCCCAGTGGGTTTTGAGACCGGTACCAAGTTTGAAACCCACTCAGGATAATCTATTGGTTAGATAAATTCAACGTCAAGAATCTTTTGTAACTCAAGTTTCACCAAAATTTCTATCTGAGGGTGCATATTTCTTAATTTCTACTTCATTGGTTTGGCTTCAGAATGAACTGATAAATGATGAAAAATTATTTCGAGATCGAGCCCTGGCATATCTATGTATGACCATACAAAGTTTTCTCTTCGCTCTTTTAGGAATATTGCTAGGATTTTTTGTTCATCCAACAAGGATTCGACATAAAAAGTGATCTTGGGTGCTTATTATGTTCCCACATTGACTGGAGTGGCATTTTCTACTAGCACGACTGATGTCTTTGGATGTATTTCACTAAGGGGGAGATTGAATCCCTCATCCTTGCATTCGTGAGAGAGGTTTTCACCCTCAGATACGTCTTTTATTTTTACTATTTTAGGATCAAAAAGTGTCACAGTGTGGTTTTCACTCAAATATGTACACATTATTTTCATTTCATCAATTTTAGGACTAAAGGATTCAATCATCTCCCCATAGTATGTGCCTATGTCTAGCTCTATATCAAAGCCTATTTTTTTATCTACCCATGATAACTTGTCATGGAGCCCCATGAACTTTGAGATCGCTTCATCATTTTTGAATAAATCTAGAATCGACGATCCTTGTTGGTTCAAGTCAATGAGTTGTGGGTATACTAGGCGTAGTTCAATCGGTTGATTGCTTGGATAAAATGATGTTATGGATATCATGAAGAGGGATTTATTCTCAAATAGGTCGGAAACATCAAGGGGGAAGTCATCTAAGGTCGTATCACAGGATGTTGGTAACCAAGAGGAAGCCTCAACCCTTTTAGTGGAAGTACCTTTTCCTATAAGGGTAACTTTTCTATTAGTACAACCTAGGCCTAGATTATTTAGACATTTCTCAGGAATGATGGGTTCTAGCAAACTATTATCATTTTATCATAACTTATCATTCTTGTTATAGCCTCATCCTTTCATGAACTGCAAGACTTTATTGTCATATTCCATGGGAAGAATAGGGACAGGTCGTTCATCTTGATATAGTAGCTTAGAGACATCTTCCTCATTGATATCTTCTTGGTTCAAATCCCCCCACTTGGTGAAGGTAGTAGCTGCCATTTTGATTTTTTTGGGCTCTTTATTGCTAGCTATGGGTTTTCGATGAGATTTAGGAGAAAGAGGTAGCTCTCCCAAGACAAAGGAATTCTTCATTAGCTTATAGTTTCCACAACCATCATCCTGGATCAACGCTTTGATATCGAGAATTTTCTACACAATAGATGCTTTTTTTTTAGGTCAATGCAAGGGATGATGGGTCAATAAATGAGGAATATGGTGTAGACCCTTCATCATTCTTGGGTATTTTGGGGATATTATAGAACTTGGCTTTAAGATTCTTGTAGTAGTAAAAAGGTTCAGGATCTCCATGGATGGTAATTTCTCTACCCTCAAAGGGAAACTTTACACATTGATGATAGGTTGAGGCTATAGCTTTAAGGCATGGATCCATGGTCGGCCAAGTAGGATGTTGTAGGGAAGATGAAGGTCTAACACCTGGCATGTAGTTTCTACAATGATGGGTCCCACTTGGATGGGTAGGGAAATGATGCCTTGGGATATCTGCTCTTGGTCATCATATTCTCCAATGGTAGTACTCTTTCCTTTCTCAATAAAATCCTCTGAATAGCCTAGGTTCTTGATCAACTGAAGGGTACAATTGTTTAGACCAGCACCTCCATCTACTAAGACTCTTTTCACCTTGTTCTTATGGATGGTGACCTCAAGGTGTAAATAATTATTATGAAATGGTTGTGATGGTAGGCCTTGTTTTGAGAAGGTGAGAAGGTGGTTAGCGATATGCCCTACCATAGCTTGAAACTGATTTGTACCAATATCCTTAGGGACGGATGACTCTAACAAAGATTTCTCTAATATTTCATTATGTTTGAGGGATAGCCTTAATAATTCTAAGATTGATATTTGTGTGGGGGTCTTCTTCAGCTGATCTAGGAGATTATACTTGCTAGGATTTGATATTGGTAAAGTAGGTTGTTCCCTAGACTGAGATGGGACTCCTTGGATGGTGAATTTTCCATGTCGTGTGGTGATTCCATACTCTGCACTAGGCCCTTTGATGGTGACAACAGTAATGACGCTATCACAGGAAGTGACTACATTGGAATAGGTATGTTGCACATTTGTGTAATCCTTAGCTTTTTCATTGTTATTCCATTTACAATGATCTAGCATAGGGTTCTTGTATATCTTAAGATCATGCTTACCAACTGGTACTTCAATAGATATGGTATTGCTCTCTATAAAGTCTTGGATAATATTTTTGAGCCTCATGAAATTTTTATTTTGTGTCCCTTGATTTTGTGAAAGTCACAAAGATCATTCTCATTGTACTAGAATGGTTTCTCATATGGTTACTGATAGTTTTCAAATTTGGGAAGAATTATCTGGTTTGACTCAACCAACTTCTTCTTGATGGTTTCAATAGGTTCGGGTAATTGTGTATACTTGCGTTTCAAATAGTTGTTTTTGTTAGGGGTTCGCCTTTGTTGTGTGTCAGTGTTGTTGATTTGATTGTTCTGAGGAGGTATCATTTGTTGTACAGTTGGTTGAATATTAGAAACTTGATTATTGTTAGGTCTAGGATAACTTGGGACTACCTTAGCATCTACAACACCATCATTTGTCACATTTTTGTTCTTATCCTAGACATGAGGCTTTTCATTTAAACTAGTTGATGAGAAATTGTAAGCTTGAGTATTCCCCTATGAGATTAGAGATCTCTCGATGTTAAGGGATCTAGGTACAAGCTCATCATATGATGTGATGCACTACATTTTTAAGTGGAAGGATAGGTCTGAATCTATATTTTCTATGATGATTCCCACTTGTTCATCGGGAAGAGGCCACTCGCTCTTACTAGCTCATTATCTCCATCATTGCAAGAAATTGGTGAAATTTCTCCTTTATTTTGTTTGAGAGTGTACAAGTATTCTAGACTTACGTCCATGTCAAGATTAAAGGAGAAGTGATCTATGAATCTATTGGTGATTTCTTGAAAAAATTTGATACTCGGTGGTAGGTGAGAAAACCAATCCATGGCAGGACCTTTTAAACTTCGGGGGAAGAGGCGCATTAAGTAAGAATCGTTGTAAGTGACCTCAATACGCATGATGTTAAACTATTTTACATGGTCCACAATAATTCCTCTCCATGTCAAGATTAAAGGATAAGTGATCTATGAATTTATCAGTGATTTCTTGAAAAGTTTTGATACCTGGTGGTAGGTGAGAAAACCAATCCATGGTAAGACCTATTAAACTTTGGGGGAAGAGGCGCATTAAGTAAGAATCATTGTAAGTGACCTCCATACGCATGATTTTAAACTCTTTGACATGGTCCACAAGATTTCCTCTCCATGTCAAGATTAAAGGATAAGTGATCTAAGAATTTATCAGCGATTTCTTGAAAAAATTTGATACCCGACAGTAGGTGAGAAAACCAATCCATGGCAAGGCCTGTTAAACTTCGGGGGAAGAGGTGCATTAATTAAGAATCATTGTAAGTGACCTCCATACGCATGATGTTAAACTCTTTGACATGGTCCACAAGACTTCCTCTCCCTTTCTATTTATGGGATTTGGGGATTTCAAAGCTGGGAGGGAATGGTACCATGGTGATATTTCGATCGAATGGATATGGACATAAGTTTTGTGTATGGGGATTCTTTGTCTTGTCCATTCAAAGATCCTACATTTCTTGTGACAACGCCTTAAATTGTGATGCTAGATCGTCTTACGGGTTTGGTGGAGCAACATACGTTGTGTACTATGGGATGGTGGATGGGTTTTATGCAAGATTCTGATATGATAAGGTGTTGTATGGTGTGTATAGCAATGTGGGATTTTGTGAAGGTTATTGTGGTGTTGATTTATATGTTCCTGATGTATTTCTATTGATGATGTTCAGTTGAGGATTATAGTAGGAAAATTTTTGTTTTTGTTGGGAATACTGTTGAGCTAGTAAGGCTTGTTTTTGTTGAGCCACAAGGGTTGCTTGTTGTTGTTGTGCCACTAGGGCTTGTTGTTTTTGTTGTTGTTGGGCTTGTTGTTGGTGTTGTTCTACTAGGACTTCTTGTTATTCTGCTAAGGATGCTTGTTGTTCTTGTTCTTGTGCTACTAAAGTTGCTTCTTGTTGTTGTGCTGCTAGGTATGCTTCTTCTTTTTTTGTTGTGTTGCTAAGGTTGCTTGTTGTTGTTTTTGTTTTTTTGCTAAGGCTACTTTCTATTATTGTTGTTGGATGGCTTGCTAGGAAGATTTTTGTGCTTGTTGTAAAGCTAAGGCATGTGCTTCCACTGTGGGATCAATTTTTTGTTGCGACATTTGTGATGGATTTTGGGTGTTGATGTTTTGAGTGGGTAGAAAAATTTTGATGAGAGGTTGGGGATTCCCTTGATTTTACATTCCTTGGAAGATGGTGGATTGAGATGGAGGAATGTATGTTTGAGTTGCCATTTGATTTTTCATGGTAATAGGGACTGTGGGGAAAGATGAGGATGGTTCCATTAGATTTGGCGATGATAATGATGTGATAGGACCTTGAGTCCATTGATTTAAAATATCCCCTTGTCCAATGTCTTGAGGATTTTCTTGTGCTAGGGATGTGGACAAGGTATTACCTTGGTTGATGAGATTCATGACCAAGGGATTATTTTGATTCAGGTTGATGATGGATGGGATGGATGTGTTTTGTGATACCAAGGGTGTAGATGAACCAATTGGGGGATTGGATAAAGATGTACCTATTTGTGTTAAAGGTCAACTTTTTGTTAGGGTGTTGGCATGCCCTTGTGGGTCGATTTGAGATATTTGGCCTATACTTCCTTTCAGAATGTTGTTTACACTTGTGGTACTTATGGGGATGGATGAAGATGGGTATCCTCGATATTTATATTATGATGTGCTAGGACCTTGAGTCCATTTATTTAAAAGATTCCCTTGTCCAATGTCTTGAGGATTTCCTTGTGCTAGGGATGTGGACAAGGTATTACCTTGGTTGATGAGATTCATGACCAAGTAATTATTTTGATTCAGGTTGATGATGGATGGGATGGATGTGTTTTGTGATACCAAGGGTGTGGATGAACCAACTGGGGGATGGGATAAAGATGTACCTATTTGTGTTAAAGGTTAACTTTTTGTTAGGGTGTTGGCATGCCCTTGTGGGTCGATTTGAGATATTTGGCCTATACTTCCTTTCAGGATGTTGTTTACACTTGTGGTACTTATGGGGATGGATGAAGATGGGTATCCTTGATATGTAGATTTTTTCATGGATTCATGAATTGTAAGTGGTTGATGTTGATGTTGGGGGTTGTCGGGAATGGTAGAAGCACCAAATTTTGGTATCCAAGTAGTGGATGGATTGGTGTTGAGAGTACCCACAAGTGTATTACTTTTGAATGGAAGAGTTGGACCAAAGTATTTGGCAAGACTAGTTGCAAGACTAGGAGTGGATGATTGATTTAGCCCTAGTGATGGAGTTGTTAAGCCTTGTGTCAAAGGTTGCACAACAAATGATGGGGAAATCAAAGTGAAATTTTCTAAGGCTTGATGTTCTTGTTTGTACTCCATGATTTCTTCCTTAGTAATTCCAAATGGGTTGTTTGTAACATATTTAATATCATAGGGCCCTAATGGAGATGAGGGTTGTTGTGATGGGGTAACTTGAATTCTTTGATAAAATCCTAAAGGATTGGGATCACTTGAGGTGAATGTGACTTTGTTTTTCTCCATGATTCTCTTGTGTTGTGATCTTGTCTTTACCATAAATTTTGGGTCACCTATGGAGAGTTGTGTTGAGATTTATAATGTTTGAACTCTCTATTTGACTCAAATCTAGGTAAAAGTGATTCTCTAAGACTTTTTGCAGCAATGATGATAATGGGAGATGAAAAATTGAATGATATGGAGAGTGATCTTTGCAAACATTTTGGGACAACACTTTTGACTTAAGTGTGATGTTTTAATGTTTAGATAAAAGATTTTTATGAACTTGGAAATGGAGACTCATGGCCTTCAAGATAAAATAGTTCAAATATGGTAGCTAACTTAACCAAATGCATGGAAAAGGATTCATTTCACATACAAGGTAACTAAGTTAGGGGTTGTTTTGATAGATGTTTAAGTCAAAAAGTGTTGGTATATTCAAAAAAATTACAAAGTTTGGTGAAGTGAAGGATGAATTTTGATGAAGAGGTAAATGAAATGTTTGAACCAATGTTGACCTAGAGTGAACCTTTATTTGATAAGACCAAGGTAGTGAGAAACATGCTAGACCTCTAAATTTTTCAAATCCTAAAGATCCAATGTTTTAGATAGATCCAAGATCGTGAAAAAGACCAGGGTTTTGACTAAAAAAGAACATATACAAGTCTAGGTTATTCCTTCAAGCACATTTGTAGAAGTTATATACCAACCCAGTTCTATTTTGGTGAAGTGTTGAAAGGTGATTTTTGAGAGATTTTGGACTAAGATTCCTAAGTTTGAAATGAAGACCTATAGACCTTCTCTTGGGGATTCTGATTTTGTATGAGATTATTTAGAGAAGTCTAAGTCTATGGAAGAAAAGAGGATATGTATTGCCATGCGGGTGGTGGTAATATGGGCCTTCTAGCCTCAACATCGATTTTTTCCTCTTCTTCATCTAAGATATTTGTTGTGTTTCTCCACTGAATGGATGTTTCCTTTGTTTCAAAAATTAATCTTCTCAAACTACTAATTATATCGGTTTGTTCTCCCTCAATGAGTTCAAAGTTTGGTTGAATGATATCAAGTGTGAGGTTGAGTTTTTCAATGGGATAGAATGATCTGAAAATGGTCATGTGGGGTTCAATTCGTCAAGTTATCTTGCTTGAGTGAGTTTCTTTTATCACAAACATTTTTCTTGATTAAGTTCAAACTAAATGTCTATGTCAAAAACATCATAAATTTCACAATGCCCATTTTAAGAAAAGGATGAAGTTCAAGCCATAGTTGCTTATGTTGACTTTGGGAAGTATGGATTGAGATATAAACCAAAATACTTAGAAGCCTCTAAGAATAAATTCTTAGGACAAGCATTAATATCAAGGTTTTTCAAAGGGTATCCATACTTAGGCCAAAGGGTTTGAAATTTTGAGGAAGATTGTGAATATTTGTTTGCAATGTTTTGGAACCAAGAAAAGTATTAAACTAACTCACAAGAATTTACCACCTTAGGTTCAGAAGATACTACTCACTGAATCCCCACTTGGATTTCTCCAAACACTAAGATAATGCAAACAAGTAGAGATTTGGTGACACCGACTCCCCTCCATGACACACACTTCTCGAGACCACCAAATCTCAAATCCTAAAGATCTGAAGATCCTAAGGATTTTTGTGTTTCAACAATTGAATAGTAAAATGTGGGGCGGCTTCAAAATGACCGTTTTTGTACCAACAAGCATAATTATTTTTGGCTTCTAAATAATTGGTTCATAGTAAGGGCTTTCATTCAAGGTGGCCATACACATGGCAAGAGTAGCTCAAGATTATTTCAATCAAGAGGCCTCCCAGTCCCTTCCTAAGAAGATATTTTGATGTATCACATGGATACTAAGGGTGACACTTTTTAAGTATGACACATCTGCACCTATTGTTTATGAATTTCATCACAAACACATTTTTATATAGCAATTTGAAAGAGTTTGTCTTTAGCTCGTTACTACTTGGTTCGTTCCCTCCTTTCGAAGCGAGGAGGCAGACCCTCAAAAGATAAATAAAATCAAGGAAGTACATTTGTATTTCAACCTCCTAGATCGCATGAAACAAGGAGAGAACACACACACCTTTTTCCTACACTAGCATAGGGTTCATTTTTAATCCAAATTGAAATATGTGGGTGATTATACAAAACGTCAAGGAATGTTTTTGATTCTCAAGATTATCGAGTGACGCGAGAGAAGTGCATATGTATTCAATAACAAAGATGTAAATCACAAAATATAGCAAACACGTTAATTTTAAGCCCGAAAGAAAAGACGAGTTTATTTTATGCACTAAACAAAGTGTTAAGTTGTATTGTTCAATTTTAAACCCAAAGTAAAATGATGAAATGAGGGTTCAATTTTAGTCTCGTTTGAGAATTCTTTTTAAAACCTGATTGAAAACTAGTGTGTTCCTAAAGAATAAAATGAAAAGCATGATAAATGGGTTATAATTGCCCCAAAAATGTCAAAAGGCTTGTTATAATTATAATATTTTAAGACAAGGATGCTTCTTCACTTCAACTTTTATCATCCCACCTGTAAAACCCAGTTAGCCTAAAAACTAGAACAAAGTCAGAGGCATGTTAGTGATCTAATGAAGTAAAAATATCAAAGCACATGCTAGAATTTTATCACTGTTTTGTTTACTAGAGAAGGGCATCATAGTTCACGATAACATCGCTATAAATCATATGGGTGTCACTCTAGTGAATTTGGGCATCGCTCTGTAAAAAAACCAATGACGACAATAGTTTCATGATTTTGTAGCGTCGTGATTTGTAAATTTTGATACCTCTAGAAGTATTTAGCATCACTATTTAGTTTAATCAGTGCAAGGATATTAAATAGGTTTCATTATTTCTGATGATGATAGCATTGATGTATCCTCCAAGAATTAAAAAAATAGAATTCGAGATAGAAATTAATTAAATTTGATTGGTTATGCCCTCCTTCTAACACCAAAATGGTGACCAATAGATTATCATAGGCCGATTATGCTTGATCCATGAAGAATCGAAGCATAATGAACTGACTAACATCAATATCAACAATATCAATCAAGTGTAAATTAAACCAAGCATCCATTAAAACCAAGCATACTAAACTATGAAAGCTTTGAAAATGCCTACTCTAATCCATTTGAAACTTATCCCATTATGGAAGTGGTGTCTCATTGATGTGGAACGACGACCCTTACCCAATCTTGTGGATAAATGAGCTTGTTCCAGTCAGTTTTATTGAAGAAAATTGATGGAACGATTGTGATATATGTGGTGAAACATGATTTAAAGATAAATTAACATGATGCAAGCTATTTTAACATGATTTTATGCTAAAATGATGAAGATGTGAAAATTCTAAGCTAATTCTAAATGGATTTGAGGCTAAAAGATTGAAAACCTAATTAATAAACAAGCTAAATGTATGCATCTATGTTACCATGGAAGCCATTAAAGTAAACTAAGTTATCATGCAAGTAATTAAACTACAAAGATGTTAAATATGTGCTAAATTTGAGTGTGTGTGAGTGATTTTAACAAAATAACTCTGATGTTAAAAGATGGATCCATTTGTCTCTAAATAGTGACCTATTTATAGGAGAGCAAATGAGAAATGAAGGGTTAAGATTAAAAAATATAATCAAGGGTCAAGGGTGGAGGAAGGATGAAACATGGATCATGGATTCTCATCAAGGGATGAGAATGAAAGATGATATTTTAATCAAGGGCCAATATTCCTTCAAACAAACACGCTTTTTACTTGTATAAGAGGTCACAAATCAAATTTCACAAGAGGTCACAAGTTAACTTGAACATGAATTCTTGTAAGAATATTCCCTTTTTTAAAATGAGGAGGGAGAATATTCATTGGAATATTTGTATGGGTGAGGGAAAAGGATAATTTAGAAAATTAAAACAAATTTTAATTGTGCAAAAGGGGGAAGGAATATTCCATAGGAATATTCCCTTGCAAGTGGGGGAAATTAGATTCAATTAATAGTTGATAATGTTTGATTAGGGGTAAAAAACAAGTTTTGATGGGATCTCGGAACCTAGTACAACATTAAGCAAGCTACAAAGAATACAACCCATATACCAACATCAGCCCCACAATAGCCTCTAAAGTATTAACATGACAACACACACTACATATTACAAACAAGCAAGGGCCAAATACCCTTTTACAATCTAGTTTTATTTGAGACCAAAAACCCAATTAGAAAAACAAAAAACCTACCTACATCAGCCAGGCATCAACAAACCAACTGCTCAGAGAAAACACCCCTGAGCCAAGAGAGACAATCCTCTTGATGGTAAAGAGCACCATCAAGCCCCTAACCAAAAACATCAAAATCTCCAAAATCCCCACCTCAAAAGGGGATACAATGGAGCACATAAACACAACAACCTTCATCCAGCAACAGCTAACCATAAGCACCAACTCCAACCCCACCTCAATATGAGGGATCTCCCCTCTATAGAAGAGGAATAAATGAGAGCCCAAACCTCCAACAACTTCACTCATCTACCCACAAAATCTCCCCCTCGATAGGAACAAGCAGATAAGAAAATAAGTCTCCACCCAATCTACAACAACCACCTTCCCCTCAATAGAAGAGGGCCCCACCTCAATGGGAGTAGTCTTCACCTCCATAGAATAAATCAACTATAGAATCAAAAAGAAACCATCAGAAGAGAGGGAAATCATTACCACCTTTCACCAGGAAGGAAGCTCGAACATGAAAGGAGAAGAAAATCTATGGTTGAAGCCCAACAGATCAAAGTTCAAAAGGACAGGAGCCTTCAGCCAGCACAAAAAAAATATCATTGAAAGAACATAAACTCCCTTGAAAAGAGACATCAAAAGGAGGATCATGCCCTAGAATTCACACAACAACAACTTCATAGCTGAAGAAATAACACCATATCCAACAAACTATGAAGAACAAAAATCCTAGAAACAATAACAAACCCCTTCATCAGGTTCATCTTCAATAGCCATGGGCACCAAGCCACAACAAAGAGGTTCCCAACCATCACAGGGAACAACCAACCCCTGCACCACAAAGGCATTATCCACCACCAAACAAAAGGTAACCTCACAGGGAACAATAAAACCTTTAGGCACAAAGGCCACAACCTCCTCCATTAGGCTTAACACAAAAGCCTCACGGGGAATAGAGACTCCCAAAGCCAAATCCGCCCAACTAAGGGGCGTAGCACACCTTGGATCCTACATATAAGAAGCAAAAACACCCAAACAACCAAATCCCACACCAAATATAGCTTTCAAACAAACAATGACCATGAAGGAACCAAGGAATCCTTGTTGCCAGCAGCAAGCAAGAGGGAACACTGGGATGGGAAAACAAAGTCCAACCCTAACCACATCATCTCCCATGGGGGGAAAATCCCCACACCAAGCATGAGCCACCATAATCCACCACAAGCCACCAAGACTTATCCAGTCAAGGACAAGTCCAAGATACACAATAGCAAGGGGTGTTGCACACCAAAGAGCCAGAGGAGACAGGAAAAAAAAACCCAAACAAGCATACCCCACACCAGATAAAGCAGGTAAACCAGACATGGCCTCGAAGGAAACAAAGAACCAACTGCCTCCTGAAGCATGTCGCTTCCAAGGGCAGCAAGAGAATCCCATCACAAACAAAGGGAAGGACCCCAGGCCATGCACAAGGGAGAGAAGACCTCCTAGAGTAGCAACCACCAACCCCAAATAGGGAGTAGCATCCAAGATGCCATCATTATCATCATCTTCCTCCTCATCCTCCACAACCCCGCCTACCCTAGATTTGAAAAACACTCCTTCCCTGGAACTCCAACTCGAGTCCAGAGAAAAACAACCCTCCACAAGCATCTCACAAGCAACCGACACTAGGAAGGCCGAAGAGATTAGACAATTGAGCCCAAGCCACAAGTCAGAATCGATCCCATCTCCATCGCCATTGCCATCGTCCTCTCCCTAGGCATCCTCAGCAGATTTCAAACTGCAACATCCTTGTTTCCTCCCGCCCACACCGCACCCGCTCGCCATCAAATTAAGTTTAATATTTGATATTGTTAATTATGCAATTAGGGGATTTAGAATATTTAAGATGATATTCATTAAATTAAGTGATTTAATGAAAAGGGGAAAAGGTAATGATCTTTAATTAAATAACTTGGGGCTATTTGATTAAATAAGAATATTTTGGCATTTAAATTAAATAGTTTGATTTATTTAATTTAATAGGATGAAGTGTTAGTATGGAAGAGGATGAATTAACTCAATTAGAATAATTAGATTAATAGATGAAATTGAGGCAATTAATTAAATAGGCTAGGCTAATTTAATCAATTAAGAGAAAAGAGGATGGGTTCAAGACAAAATGATATTAGTATACTTGATTCAAGTGCATGATATCATTCAAGACATTTTAACTGTATACACCTACAAAGGATCATATTGCTAACATATTCATTAAGGTTCTTCCTAAGGATACTTTTGAGTATCTTAGGGAGAATTTGGGGGTCATTGCCCGTCCTTATTTGAATTAGATGCATAAGGAGATGCATGAGTCCAATGGATCTCATGATCTATCCTTTATTCTGCACTCATGTTGGTGGCTACCTCTAAGGGGGAGTAGGTAGTGGTATTGTAGATTTTTGCATATTGGTGTGTGCTCCTAAGGGGAGTATTCAGATTAGTAATGGAAAAATGTTGTAGAGTAGTTGTAAGTAGATTGTGCAATGTCAAAGGGAGAGAATAATGTAAAACATTATGTCATTTTCCATTGATGTAAAAGGGGGAGAAGAATCATGTGAAAAAAAGAACAATTTATCAAGGGGAGAAGAGTCATGTGAAAAATAATAAAGTAATAAGGGAGATTAAGTAAACAGAAAAGAGAAAAAGGAAACATGTGTGTTTAGAGTTGTTGTGTCTTTGATACTTTTTCACATCATGTGTTACCATCAACGACAAAGGGGGATATTGTTGCAAGTATGAGCAGATTGGTGTTGTCATTGGTGTCAACTTTATGTGTTGAGAGAGATTGGTGTTGAAGATGAACAGTCGGTGTTGTCTACGCTTTGATTTGTTGTATTATGTTGTCATCAGTTAAGTTACTTGTGTTAACCTCTAGTGTTGATTTGATAATATTTTATCTATGGTCATGGTAGTACTGAAGATGTTGTGGGTGTGTCTCCGGTGCTTGTTTTCCAAGTGATTTTGATAAAATTTGATAAAAAAGAGGAAACAATGTATTGCAGCAGTGTTCTAGGTTACAGAGAGGTGTTATAGTTTTGCTCCACAATTCATCTATGTTAAAGATCTACCTATGCAATTCATATATTTTGGAGAGAGATGTTCAGAGATTTTATATTAAAGAGATGGTGTGTTGGATCATCGTAAAGTATAATTTGGGTTCACTAGTGTGTGACTATGCATTGCAGAGGTGTCTTGGAGAATTTTTTTGGCTCCACGTTTCTCTATAGTTATGCTTCAAGTCTTGCAATTTTGGAGGTGTATTGATAGTGCTGGTAGTTTACCTTATTTAAGAGGATTTGAGGTTTGGTGCTTCGAAAGATAAGTTTTTAAGTAACAGTGTATGGCAGAGTTGTCTAAGTGTACTAGGTTTGTACATTCTTCAGGTGGAAGTTGTTGTGAAGGAGTTTGTTGGATTTTAGGGTGTTTGAGGAATATTATAGATTTTTTTCAAGCATGGTGTATGGTTCACAAGTCATCATTGGGTTTAATGAAGCGTGTATTTAAATTTTTAATGGTGTTTGCACAGGTAGAGACCAACCTGGTGTTTACACTACATGCAAAAGATAAATATTGTTTATGGTAGCATGTGTTTAAGTGGTGTTGTTGATTTGGATCCCAATTAATTTTTTATGTGGTCCACATTCACTTCTATCCACCACGGAAGTGTTTTGGCATCGACCTTATTTGAATTTGCACATTTGAGGTGCATTGCCAACCTTGGAGAGGGTTTCAAGGTTGAGGAGGTATAAGTATGAGTTGAATTTTTGAAGGAGGTGAAGATAGATGAAAGTGCAAAGTTTATGATGCAAGTGATGCAAAATTAAGAAAAGAAATGCAAGATTTCAAGTGTTGGATTATCATATATAGTGAGAATAATGTGTCTACAATCATTCAAACAGACTGTGAAGGTATTGGAGTTATTGTGGTGGATTTTTTGTTGCATTGAGATCATGTTCTATGTGCAACATTTCTTCTCTATCTTCTTTTTAGTTCTAGTTGTGAGCCTTGGCTGTGAGCCTTTCTATATAGTGTGTCTTATTCTGGCAGTGAGCTTTTGTAATCAGTTTTGCAATTACTTATATTGTGATCTAATCCTCACCGTGGTTTTTCCCTCCTTGATTTCTCCAGGTAAATTTGGTGTTCTCTTGTGTTTGGTGTTGAGTTGTTTAAGTTTATGTTATTTTATTTTAATGTAAAAAATTAAAAATAGATTAAGGTTTTAATGAATGCATGTGAATTTGAATGTTAATGAGGGTTTTGATGTTTTGATAAGATACAACTGATTCACTCCCCATTTTCATTTGTCTTGTTCATTCAACAAAAATAATATAAAAACCTAATTCAATAAGAAAATGACCACATCAATGTGAGCGTGTGCACAAAACATGAAAGCAAATTGAATTAAGTTATAATACCCCCACAAAAATGCTTAATATTACTCCATTATATATTATGAAATGTTATAAAATGATAGTATGTGTATTTCTCTTATCTTAGCATAACCTTGATAGTAAAATGGATGTAAATATGTCTTGATTTCTCAAAGTGTGTGGAGAGATTAAATTGCTAAATTTTGAGTATTTTATAGCTTTCGTTGATATTTGATCAATGGTGCAAGATGATTGTAGAGATCAACAAATGAGGATGGTTGAGAGATCATGATGAACGTGCAAGCAATATGTATCAATATTGAGAGGCTAAGATGTGGAGTTAAGTGGCTCCATGAAAAACATGATTGAATGAATGAAGTGAAGTTGAAGTGAATGAGAGTGAACTAGGGTTGCTTTTAATTCAATTCACTAAATTTAGGAAATATAATAATATAAATAGAATTGAATAAACAATTTTAGGTAATTCATGTGAATGAGGTGAAGATATAATTAGGAAATAAATAAAATATTTATTTTGTTTATTTTTAGAAGAGTTTAAAAATAGAAAATTCAAATCAAATAAATTAAATAATTTATTTAATTTTATAGGAAATGTTAGCTAATTATAGTGGATGAGACGAATGCATGAATTAATTTAATAACTAAAAATTATTTAATCAATACTGATAGAGGAAATTAAGAAGTTACTAAAATAATTAAAAATTATTTAATTGTAATGGTTGGAAGAAAATGATAAATTAATTAAATAATTAAAAAATATATTTAATAAGTGTAGATAAGAGGAAATGAAAATTTAATTAAATAACTAAAAATTATTTAAGTAAAGAGGAAAATTTGTTAGCTTAATTAAATAGTTAAAATTATTTAATTAATATTGATGAATGAGTTGATAAAAGATGATGGTGAGAAGATGATGATGGGTTAGACAAAATGTGTTAAACATTTTTAGGTGTTTATATTCTCCCCCTCTTTGATATAATGTGCTTGTTGCATTGTTTCAAAGATATGTTGATGGTATGAAAATTTTAGGTGATGGCGTGCCCTAGTGGGCTGAGTGGATATTGGTTTCCCCTTGAATAAATCAGCGAGAAAAAAAATTAGGTCGAGCTTATGATAGGTAAATAGGGTGGGTTTCATGAAATAGAAAGTGGAAAATGAGATTGACTGGCAAATGAAAGAGATTAAAGTGTTGCAGGTTATGAATAAAATGGATTGGAGGAGGGTAGGGTGATGATTTAGCATTTTAATGCCTATATATAAGCATGGAAAGGTCATTTTCAAGTCATTTTCACTCTCCTAGTTCTAGATTATCAGAGCCTCCAAAGTGATCACAATATGAACAAGTTATAGAGATGGTAGGTATTTTGAGGAGAAGCCATTATGTAGAGCATGTTCGCTAGTACCACAGACTAGTTGGAGCACCCACAGTGGTATGTATCTAACCCTTAGGTCCTTAGGTCTAGGTCTAGTAGCAATAAATTTTCGGTAAAGTTAGACAATCAAATGCAACAATATATAGAATGGCACATATGAAACCTAAAATGGTGCTTCTAATAGGGTTTTGTGCATTTGATAAATTGATTGGTGTATTTTATTTTTTAGGTTGTATATTATTTAACACATCTAATTGGAATTTAAGCGTATTTAAAAAATTAGGTTGCATTTGATAGTTATTGTGGCACAATTAAAAAACTAGGCCGCAATTGATTTTAGGGGTTTGAAGAATTTGATTTTAGGGCTAGGTTTCTTAAGATTATCTAATTTTGAGTCTAATTGATGTTGTGTGTGCTATTTTGTAGGTTATACTAGAGTCTATTATGTGTAGGGAGCATCATCCCATGACATTTTATTTGAGTATCGAGTTAGATGAGCTAGATTGTGCCTTCCTAGTAGTGATTTGGCTTTCCTAGTAGCAATTGGGCTATGGAATATTACTTATATTCTTAAGGTTAGAACACATAGGAACATGATTTTAGCCCTGGTTAAGATATGGAAGAGTGATCAATGTATCTTTATTCTTCCAATTGGTTAGATCACCATCACTCTAAAGGACATCTAGAGGATTCTCAAGATCCCTATTCATGGGGAGAGAGTCATATATGATACTAACTCTAGAGAGGATGCACTAGAGATGGTATTTTTGGATGATGAACTAGGGATTGAGGATGGGGAGATGGATTTTATGAGATAAATGGGATATTTGAGAGGCTACCATTTGTATTGGGTAGATTAGTTGTAGGTGTCTTAGTTCTTCATCATTGGTCTCATGGATTCCCGATCAGTTGGGGGAGGGTTTTGGAGTAGATGCTTAGTGATTGATTTGTTTTCTTGGGGATCATGTGTCCTCACATATATATACCACAAGATGCATTAGTTTGTATATATATATATGGAGTGATTATTTCATGTGAGATGAAAATCCTTCACATTTGGGATTTGGAGCACAATGCAATTACATGACTAGTGGGATGGAGGATGTGGGTTAGTGACATGTAATATTTTTTGACTATGATGAAATTTTGACTCATCTTTGATGAGGTAATATTTCCTACTAGAGAAATATATTTGATGAGCTAGATGTTATGGATTAGAGAACATGGAAGCTATGTGAGGCATGGATAGATGATGCCACACATTTTGTATAGTGTAGATAGACTCATTTTTTTATTGGTTGAACAAATCATGCATTATTTACTAGAGTGGGTCCTAAGATAGTTTGGTGAGGTATAGGGTCTACCTAGAGTGGAATTCATTTTTTTCTCACACATAGTGAGAGGTCAAGTATTGGGGGTCCATGATATCCCTAAATTTAATGATTGTTTATTTTGAGGCACCGGTGTTAGTTTAGTGGGCTTGGGGAGTATCCATAGTATATGATAACACTACAACTAAGTATGATGCATGGTAGGCTCAACATATTCTCATGAGATTGACCCATTTCGATGGTGGTGAGTTTGAGAGGTGTAGACATTATCCAAAGCTAGGGATGACTCATTGACAATGATAAAGGGTCATGGTAGCTAACAAAGGGGATGGGGAAGATGGAGGTGGGGATGCAATGGAAGGTGATGGGGAGTGATGGGGGTAATATGAGTTGGAAAATCAAGGTGAAAACTTGTAACAATAGAATTTAATAATATGTTTTCAAATCTGAAATTATGTGATTAACAATTCAACAATAAAATTAAAATCAATAATACCACAAATTTTTAAACACAGGTTCAACACAAGATATACATGGAGAAACCATTGTGGAAAAAAACAAACCCAAAGAGATCTAATGTTTGTATTATTATTCAAGGTAGATACACCAATACAACACCCCTCTTTGAACTTTGGCAGCATTTTGTCGCTCTAACAACCTGCAAAAAACTCTTACCAACCACCATCTCAAGGCTCCAATAGATAGAATTTTTTGGGAGAGAATACCAAAAACGGTATCCCAAAAAACAAGAAAACCCACTTGCAAAAACCCATTCCCCCTTAGTGGAAAACCCATAAACATAGCATAAAATATTGAATAATAATATGACCTTCACATGGGCACCTAACCCACATCCAATTAGAATTGGTCAATACCAAGTGCACCATAACTCACCGACAACTCCAATGGCTTCATGCAAGAGAATGCACTTACATGCAAACCTAGACATATAACTATGCAAGAGAATGCAAGGACATGCACACCAAAGTGGTCCCCACTCACAAAGTTGGATGCACAAGAGGAATATTCTTCTAGGATGTCCTGTAGCTATCATCATGGAGGGTCCACCTCTTTGAATGCAATTATAATTTATCATAGGAAAATAAATAATAAATATTTTTACCCTCATGTCCTCTATAACACTTTCTAATGAATGTGGAGACACACAATTATCAACTTAGGATAACAATTATAATTTCATCTATCCTAACATTCTCCCACTTGACATTATACATTTCAATTACACTCATGAGATACAAATAAAATATAATCAAGTATAGTGATCAAGTCCCATGGCCTTCTTGCACCAAGAGAACTTATTTGTGGTCACTAGCTTTGTGAGAGAATCTGCAACATTATCCAAAGTGTCAACCTTCTCAATCAAACCTTACCATTTTCTACCATTTCTCACAAAAATTGATACTAAACATCAACATGCTTATTACGAACATGATACGCATAATTTTTGGCTAAACATATGTACTTTGACTATCACATCTCATCCTCACTATCAATCAAAACAAATTCCATTACCAAGTCTATGTAACCAAACCACCTTCTTAGACGCATGTTTAGTAGCCATATAATCCACTTTGTTGGTGGAAAATGCAACTATAGGATGCCTTGTACTCATCCAGCTCAATGCACCTCCAAACAAAGTAAAAACATAGTCACTTGTGGACCTTCAACTATCCAAGTCACCTGCCCAATTTGCATCAAAAAAACCTTGTATGTCCAATGACTTAACCACATCACTAGTACCATGATAAACCAAACAGTAATCTTAAGTACTACACAAATATCTAAAAACCCTCTTAACAAAATTCCGGTGCTCTCTACCAAGGTTAGACATAAACCAACTCAAAATTCCCACTACTTGGGCTATATCTAGTCTAGTGAAAATCATTGCATACATCAAAATACCAACAACACTAACATAAGGAAAGTTAGACATCTCTTCAATATCATCATCAAAATTAGGATACATGTCTAAACTCAACTTAGTACCAACTAAAAATGGAATATTTATTGGCTTACAGTCATGCATATTAAACCTTTGTAAAATGGTATCAACATACTTACTCTGACTTAACCAAATATTTATGTGAACCCGATCTCTATTGATCTCCATCCCAAGAATATATTTTGTAGTCCCCAAATCCTTCATATCAAATGTGCCAAAAAGCTAAGTCTTAAGCTCCCTAATCATCACCTTGTTGTTACCCATAAATAACATGTCATCAACATATAAGATAATGATTAGAATCCGGTCATCAATAACATTAATATAAACACAATGATCCTCCTCACTTCTAATAAAACCTAACTTCAATGAAAATGCATCAAAATTCTAGTACCACATCCTAGATGACTATTTCAAACCATACAAAGATCTCTTTAACCTGCAAACCAAGTGTTCTTTTCCTTTCACAATAAAATTGCCAAGTTGTTGCATATAAGTTTCTTCCTCAAGATCCCCATGCAAGAAAGCAATTTTTACATCCATTTCATAAGAAAAAATAATAGACAATAGGAATATAATAGAAATTAACTTAGCAATGGGAGAGAAAATTTCACCAAAATCAACTCCCTTTCTCTAGGAGTATCCCTTTGCCACCAATCTAGCCTTGTACCGCTCTAATCGACCATCTGAACCAAAATTATTTTTAAATACCCACTTATAACGAATGAGATTCCTTATTTTTGGAAAAATAACAAGATCCTAGGTATCACAACTATCCAAATCCATCATATCATCTTCCATGGCCTACATCCAAGACTCACTTTCTTCTAAAGAAAGAGCCTCCCCGTAGGATCTAGGTTCATCGCCAATACTCAACAAAGTAAATACACAACAAAAATTGGATGGTCTATACCTATCAACTAGATTTTTTTTCCTTGTGACCTTCTCAAGGTAGGAGTAAGGGGCTCTTGCTACTCTAATTTTTCTACATGCTCATCCTACAAATCATTTGAACTCTTTGAACCATCTTCTTCTTCTTCATCCTCTAATCCATCTAGTTGTTCTTTCACATGTGCATCCTCCTACTTATCTATGTTTCTCTTGAATTTCACTATTTTGGTCTTATCTTTCTCCTTTGGTTGTCCTTTACCCGAGTAAGCTCTAAACTCCCTGAAAATCACATCTCTAGAGAAATCATTTTATGGGTTACTGGATTCCAAATCTTATAACCTTTTGTATTCTCACTGTAACCAACAAAGATTCATTTTTGTGCCTCTAGATCCAACTTAGAATGCTTCTCTTGAGTCACATGAACAAAATCCTCACAACCAAAGACCCTTAAATGTGAAACAAAAGGCTTTCTACCTATCCAAATTTCATAAGGAGTTTTATCAACAAGAGTTGAACAAGGAGATCTATTAACCAAATAACATGTAGTACTTAAAACTTCTACCCAAACTCATCTATCAAGCTTAGCACCACTCAACATGCTCCTAGCTCTTTCCATCAAGGTTCATTTCAGTCTTTCCACTACCCCATTTTGTTGAGGTATATATGGTGTAGTCTTTTGTCGATAAATACATGCATGCTTATAGAACTCATCAAATTCCCTAGAACAATATTCACCCCCATTTTCAAATCTCAACACCCTTATATTATTATTCATTTGCTTCTCAACTAAGGCTTTAAACTCCTTAAACATAGTGAAAACTTCAGATTTTGCATGCATAAAATAAATCTCGGTGTATCTTGAGACATCATCAATGAAAGTAACATAATAATGAGATTTTCCAAAAGAGTCAACATCCACTGGCCCAAACACATTTGAATGAATGATCTCTAATAATCTCCTAGATTTATTAGTCCCATTAGGAAATGATGATCTATTTTGTTTACCAAACACACAATGCTCACAAAAATCATTTTTACCAACAAAATAATCAGAAACGCCATCAACCAAATTTTTATTCAAAATTGTCTTAAGACCCTTTTCACTTATATGATCCAATCTATGGTGCCATGACATACATGAATTTTTAGTGTCAGCTACATTGGTAGAGTTATAAAAATTAGAGTCATTAAGCCTAAACAAAGTCCCAATCTGAGATCCTTTAGCAATCAACAAACTCCCTCTTGCCAACCTACAACCAGACCTATCAAATGTCACATGCATTCCAAAATCATTCAACTTAGATACTGAAAGAAAATTTCTTGCAAGTCTTGGAATATGTATAACATGATCAAGGGTTTCAACCCTTCCATCACTGAAACACAACTTTAACTTTCACTTACCAAAAATCTTCTTTGTGTTGTTATCACCAAGGAAAACCTCTCCCCCATTATAAGTTGAATATGAAGTGAACCACTCCTTGTGAGGATTCATATGGTAGGAGCAACCTAAATCAATAAGCCAAGCATCATCACTAATAGTGTTAGCAGAAATAAACAAACCATTAGAAACACCATCTTTTAAAGACTTTTCTATAGAAGTGTCCAATATTTTTTCTAGTTTCTACACTCCTTCACATTCCCTCTCTTACCACAATTCCAACACTTTACTCTGCTCTTCCTAGGAGTTTTAGAATGTCCTTTAGACTTGTCTCTCTTTTTGTCCCCTTTAGGCCCTCCTTTTTCTTGGGACCTGCCTCACACATGCAAGGAATCTTAGGAGCCCGCATTCATGGAATTTCAACTCATCTCTTTTGAAAGAAGTATAGAAATGAGATTATCCATCTCCAATTTTGTACCACCACCACTTGTGGAAAAAAAATAGATTTTCCCAAAATTCGGGTAAAGAACAAAGAAAAAAAATAGATTTATCTTCAACTTCTATCTTAACATCTACATATGCAAGCTAACTTCTAATCATATTAAAATCACTTAAATCTTTTGTAATAGAATCACCATCTTTTATTTTCAAAGAATACAAACATCTTTTGACATACAACTTATTACTTAGACTTTTAGTTTGGTAGATTTCACCTATCCTCCTCCACAACTTGAATGCAATAGATTATTCTAAAACATTTAATAGGATGGAGTTTTCAAGACACAATCAAATGGTTCCTTGTGCCTTCTTGTCCATTTTCTTCCAATCTTCATCAACCATTTATTTTGGTTTCTTTTCATTTGAAACTACCAACCATTGATCTCTCTCTTCAAGGAGATCCTCCATATTCAACTTTCACATCTCATAACCAATACCATTGAAATTCTCAATATATAAATGGGAGGTAGAAGCTATGGTTTTCAATATTCTTAAAAAAAATTCAAAACCCACAATGTACAAGTTCCCATTAAAACCAAAAATCCTTCAACACTCAAAACAAAGGCACCCCTCTCTTAATGGAAACGTTAGCTCTAATACCAAATGTTGAAAAAATCAAGGTGAAAAATTGCAGCAATAGAACTTAATAACATGTTTGCATATCTAAAATTATGTGTTCAATATTACAATAAAAATATTATATGATTAACAATTCAACAATGAAAGAAAAATCAGCCATACCATAGGTGCCAAACACAAGTGACATAAGATATACATGGAGAAACCCTTGTGGGAAAAAATCCACACCGAAAGAGATCCAATTTTTCTATTAATCTTCAAAATAGATACACCAATACAATACTCCTCTCTAAATTCTAGTAGCACTTTGTTGCTCTGAAAACCTGCAAACAAACTCTTGTTGGAACCACCATCTCAAGGCTCCAATATATAGAAGTTTGTGGGAGAGAATACCACAAATGGTATCCCAAAAAAATAAGAAAAACCACTTCGAAAATCCACACCCCCTTAGTGGAAAGCCCATAAAAATGTCATTAAATATTGAATAATCGTATGGCCTTCACATGGTCGCCTAACCCACAGCTAATTAGAATTGGTCAATACTAAGTGCACCATAACTCACTGATGGATTTGATAGCTTCATCCAAGAGCATGAAACAACATACAAACCTAGGCACCTAACTATACAAGAGCATAAAAAACATGCACACCAAAGTGGTCCCCAATCAAAAATTTGGATACCCAAGAGGAATATTCTTCCAAGATGCCTTGTAACCATCACCGTGGAGGGTACACCTCTTTGAATGCAATTAAAAAAATTCATAGGAAAATAAATAATAAATATTGTCTCTCATGTCCTCTAGAACACTTTCTAAAACATGTAGAGACACACAATTATCAACTTAGGATAGAAATTATAATGTCACCTATCCTAACAGTGTGGTTGTGGGAGGTGATGGAGGAGGATGTGGTGATGGGAGTTAGGGTAGGAAGGATGGTGATGATGGATGGGTAAAGGAGGATTTCATAGGTGGATGGGGGTGAAAGCTAATCAAAGTGAAGGTAGATATAGTGTAGATGGAAGAGAAGGTGATGGAGGAGATAAATATATGTAGGTGTATCTTGCTACTTGTTCAAGCGTGATCAAGCTTGATAGGATAGAAATTTTATGGGCAGAGTGAACCCTAGATCATGTAGAGAGAGACAACCTCACTCTGTTGATAGCCTAGAGGACCTCCAAGAAATATGTTGAGATACTAAGGAAACAAAAAGAAGAGGCAGAAAGTGGTATGTTAATGGTTCAAGTGATGAGTGAGGTACAAAGGATCACCTAGGAGGCCACATACTATAGGATCTCTATGAGAGAGAGGTACCCACAAATCGTTTGGCTCCTATTTTTTCAATGAGGCCTCCCAATCAACAAGATATGAGGGTAGATCATTCATGGGGGCACCATCAAGACCACCACCAACACCTAGAGCATAGGTACTAGAAGATCAAGGTCTAGAAAATTAGGGTCCAATAATACAACTAGCAGTAGGTCTTCTTCTCCATCCACCCTCACCTTGATAGTTAGAGGGTGGGAGTTCAGCCTAGAGGGGCATATTGTATATTTTTAAATAGACATGTATAATTATACTTGTGGGATTTTCTATATATGTATATTCATGGCTCATGTAGCCCATTATTTATGATGTATCGTGATAAAAAAAATTATATATGAGATGAGATTTTTGGTGTGTTGATCTATGATGTGTTTGATGATATATGTATGCAAATAATGGTCTTAATGATGATGTTATAAAATAATGATTTCATTTTATGATGATATATGATGTAAATGATGATTTTATTTTATGATTATATATGATGGATGTATGCATGTAATGGTGACTCAATTGACATTATGGTTATAATTATTAATTTAATAGATTAAATATGATAGATTTTGTTGATGATGATATGATGATATAGGATGTGAGGGTATAATTTTCCCTTTGATTCTATGATGACCTATATGATGGTTGTATTATAATTCTATGATTGATGATGTTATATACTCATGATTATGGAATCACATTATGCATTATGCTACGACCTATACTAATGACTATGTATAAAGGGTTATATGGATGTAGTAAGATATTTATTTTATTTTTATGTGCCATGATACTACGATAGAATGGTTAGTAGGATTACTAAGATAGAAGAAGTGATGTGGGATGATGATGGATAAATGAATTAGGTTGATCAAATATCAAATAGTAAAATAAATAGTTATGATATGGGATGGAAATAGGATGGAAAAGTGATTTTTCTTTTTCTTTTGGTTATGGTAAAAATTTTAAAGAGAAATCCTTATTTTTATATAGAAAATGGACATTATGCACCAAGGTATGAAGAATAAAGGTGACATTGTATCCCTTGCATGGGCTTTAACTTTGAAAACATAATAGGATTATCCTTATTCATACCAAACATATGAAAAATTTGTTTGAATGTGTGAGAGAATAAGACTTAGAGCAAGATAGTCCTAGTGCAAAAATTTTGTTAATGACCAAGCCACATTATGTGAATAGTAAAAAACATGATAGATAGATGGATATGGATGGGATGCTGACTTTATTATGAAGGTAATTGATAAGAACTTGACTAATTATAGATGATTCTTACTATGCATTGTTCCTATAAATATTTTTTCACCATGGTACTTTTCTAAACCAACACCAGAGTGGTTTTACCTAGAGGGTGATATTTTTATCTTTACTTCTTTTAATTTTTTTCTTCTTTTTACTATGCATGACACCTGTAAATATTTTTTCACCATGGTACTTTCCCAAGAAATCACCAAAGTGATTTTCACCATTGGACATATTATTTCTCTTTATTTTTTTTATTTCTACCTTGGGATACCCTAAGGGTTAAGCATAAAATTTCTTGCGGTGGTTGTTGTTGATGGGCTCTTGTAGAGGCTCACCTTTAGGTGTTGTAAGTTGGTTGGTTCTTGACCCATAACTCACTATGACAAAAAAATGGCCCCAACTAGTTTGGATTAAACTTTCCTTTGGTGTCTTGGTCTTGCTAAAAAAAAATCTTTTCTTTGAGGACTAGATCACCTACTTCAAAACTTTAAATCTTGATCCTTTTGTTGTAACTATGACGAAGACAATTTTAATAGGCTTCAAAATTATTCAATGCAATGCAATGTCTTTTTTCTAGTAACTCTAACTCATGTAGTATGGATACGCTTATGTGTCAATAAAATGTTGCAAGGATACCCTTAAAGGGAGGAGTTTGACCTTAATAGGAAAAATTTCTTCAATGTCAAAAGACTAGTGAATATGATATAGCACCCATAGGTGTTCAAATTTTAGTATAGTAAGCCCATAAGTCAAGGTTGAGATGAAGGTTCCAGTCAAGGCTAGCATCATTAAGTGTATTCCTTAGGATTTTAAGTATGGTTTTATTAGATGCCTCAGTGTGACCATTTCCCTGTAGGTAATATGGAGTGGAAAAGTGATGTTGTATATGGAATTGTGTGAAAATAATATAAACATATTGGTTTTTGAAAAGTGTACCATTGTTTGTGATGATGGAATGGGGAAGAACATACCAAAAAATTAGGTAGTTAAGGATAAAATTTTCTATCTATTTATCCAATTCATAAATTACTCAGTGGGGTGATGATGAATTTGTGACCATTAGATGAGGTGGGGAAAGAAATTCTTACAAGGTTGATTCCTCACTGTCAAAAGGGCCAAGTATTTGTAATCAGTTGTAACTCTCAAGCTAGTGTGTGAATTAGATCTCCATGTTGAAATTGAAGGAATTTATTTGCAAACTGATGTGTCTCCTAATCCATAGTAGGTCAATAGTATCATGTCCTCAATAAATTATTAGCAAGGGTAGGACCACTAGAATATAACCAACAAACACCTTCGTGGACTTCATGTAAGGTGGTTTTAGCTTATTCTCAGTTTAAACATCTAAGTATTGTACTATCAAGACTCTTTTAGTATAGTGTGTACAAAGAATGGTAAAGTGAGATGAGCAACGAATGAAGGTTTTATTTTAATTTTTGGCTAGGTTATATGGGATTGTATTATTATGTAGGTAGGCATAAGTGTCATGATACTATGGGAAATTAGGACCAAAAATTTTGCACATGAATTTTGACTCTAGGACATCAAAAGCAGGAATCACAAGTTGTTCCACTAGAATTCATATCTTTGACTGGTGTGAGGCATATCTTGAAGAGATCCAATAGTTTCCATAGAATTTATATCTTTATTGTTCAATATTCATATTTTTTCAAAGGAGATATTGGAAAAATATTTCTTGAAAATTTCAACCATTATATTATATAGTTGCAACTTATCATCCTTTGTCTGGTACTCATCACTAACCTATTCAATAACTAGTTGTTAATCGGCGTAGAGTTGTAGCTCTTTGCTGTGCCACTAGATTTATATTCTAAGTCTTGTAATGAGTGATTAATATTTGGAAATATTGTTGGTACATGGAAATTCTAGTCAATATGCTTTGGGAATACAATCACCTTGAGGAGTGATAAATAAAACTCCTACCTTTGAACCATGTAGGGTGTGGGATCCATTGAAGTACAATTTCCATTATTTTTTGGGGTGATAATAAAAAATATTTCATCTAGAAAATATGATATGAGAGGATTATAATCAAATAGAGATACCTTTGCTAGCTAGTTTGCAATGACTTTTCCATTGATTTCCTTTCATTCCACATATTCCATGTCAAATTTATTGAATGGCATGACCCATTTACCCATGTGACCAATAGATGTTATTTTGATAACATAAATTTCAACAGATCAAATTTTGAGATGAGCTTATTTTGATGATTAAGCATGTATTTTCAAATCTTTTATGATGCGAAGAAAACATTTAGAAATTATCACTCAATAGTTATACATAATTAAGCTCATATCGTACTAATGTTCTATTGATGTAGTAGAACACTCTCTCTTTTCCAACATCATCATGATGTGCTAAGAGAGCTTCTAATTTTGTTGTTGTATGTGAAATGTACAATATCAATGGCTTGTCTTGAAGCAGAGGGATCAATATTCATGGTCGTGAAGAAAGGTGTAGACATGTAAAATTGACCTAACACCTATCACACACCCCAAACAACATCAAATAGAATTGAAGAACATTAAAAAACATCAAACAACATCAAACAACATTGAACAACATTGAACAAAATCAAACAACATTGAACATCATCTCATAACATCTCGAGATGACTCGAAATCATCTAGGAACATCCTGTAACATCTTAGAATGACTCAAAATGATCTTGTAACATCCCATAACATCTCGAAATGACTTGGAATCATCTCGGAACATCTTATAACATCTTAGAATCATCCCAAAATGACTCAACACATCCCATAACATCTCAGAATCACCCCACAACATCCCACATCATACCACATCAAAACAAAATCTAAAACCCTAATTCCTCTATTAATTGAATAATACATTATTTAATTAATTCACTTTTTCATCATTTTTGAAAAATTAAATAAATTTCATTTATTTAATAATGTTCTAAAAACCCTACTTTTGCTATTGATTAAATAAAACAACATTATTTGATTAATTCATGTTTCATCATTTCAATCAATTAAATAAATAACATTTATTTAATGAAGTCCTAATATCACTTTATTTCATCTTGATTGATTAAATAACACTAATTATTTAATTACGTCCCTAAATCACCTTATTCCCTTAAGTTGATTAAATTATTAAATCATAATAATTTAATTACGACACTTGATAGGCCAACACTGGGGTAAATCATAAGGAGGATTTAATACTTTATAATGAATTTTAGTTTGGTCTATATGTGTCAATCCGAGGGCGTAGACTTGTGAGAGGTATTAGGACTATATGTCACAAAGGGGTGAAAGTCGTGAGATGAGTGATTATGAATGCAACTATGGAAATAAACCTACAACAAATAAAAATGAAAATTGATTCCAACGACAGGAACTATCACTTCCTGGTGATAGGAACAACAACTTATAATGATTTCAGAATTTAAATGAATCACAAACTACACTTGCAAATAACATAGAAGCAACATTTAATAAAGAAAATAAATAAACACACTTCAATCATGCTCAATCACTAGTTCAAAATAAAACACCATGCTATGAAAATCAAATATACATTATCATAACTATGAAAACTGGAAAAACACCAGGCATCCCAAGTAGTGGCCCCCCTCCTTAGTCCACCAGGTGATAAAATGAAACGGATTTCTTATGTTGTTGCTTCAATCATGGAAAGCATTATTTTATTTACCAAAAATAATACAACGTTCTAATACAAAGAGTTTCTTACAATAATTTTGCTTGCACTCCCCGTCTATCTTGTAGCTTATATTATGCTACATATATATGTGCAGTCTATAACAACTATGTACATGAATATAGTGTCTATTTTTGCCTACAGCCAACAAGATAATGGCTCATGCGAAACTTTTACGGTTGTCCACAAATAAAGAAAAGATGTTTTTGTTACAACAACAATAGGAAATGATAGATCTTTTTAGTTTTCTCCATACTAATAACAAGCACAAATTTATTGTAGGTTGTCCTCCTCAATAGATGGCAAGTAAATCACAGGTTCCTTGATTGAATTCATAAATAGAAAGCATTTTCTGACGTGGCAGTAATTATTTGTAGAGAGGAGCATGAGATGTCTTCTAATAATGCCAAATATTAACGTGAAAATCAATGTTTGAAATATCTAAATAAATGTTGTGTGTGTCCCTTTAAGATAGGTTTGATGCCTCTTTAAAATTTCTTGGTATATGTAATCATGGCACTGAGTTGATGTGGCAGGAGTGCACATGGTAGTGTTGAGTGATAGGATGATTCCCACTTAGAAGGTGACATGAAGTTCCTATGAAATAGGTGACAAGAAATCTGCATGTTACAAAATATATTTACCAAGGCTTAAAATAATAATGCTAATTAGTAAAGACAACCAATAATAAATTTTCATATTTTATTCTTAAAATTAATTAAATATTACTTATATATATTAAATCATATGCAACGTAAAATGGTTAAATGATATGAAAATAGAATAGAAATGGAATGTGAGAATGGTTATGAAGGTGCATGAAATAGGCTAGAATATGGCATAAAATGGGACATTAATAGCTCTCATCAACTCTTTCCCTCTAAAATTTGAATAATTAAATCAAACTATTCAAATCAATTATCAAAAATCAAATCAAACTAATGCAACTTTGTTTGCAAAAGTCTAACTTGATTTACACATTCAACTCCAAAAAGGAATTAATTAATTAAATCAATTAATTCATATTCCTCACCCACTTTCTGACTGATAAATCTAAGTAGTTGACTAGTCAATCTAAATTGCTAACTAAGCAATCTAAATTGTTAACTAATCAATCAAATTCCTAGCTAATCAATCAAATTCCCAACTAAGCCATCAATTTTCTAACTAATCCATCTAAATCCTAACTGATCAATCTAATCCCTGACTAGCCAATCTATTTCTCAATCACCCAAATTATGCAATCAACTTTGCACAATCTTCTCATGTCTAAATCCTCTCAACGCACTATGATCGATGATCTGGATATTCTTCAACACGATCTTGATCGTCCATTTCAAATCACATTTTCTATATAAAAACCCCTTTCCTCACAAATAAGGATCAGAGAATCAGTATACCTTATGCAATGAAGTGCTGCCAAGAACACTATTGATAGAGCTTCATCATTTCTTCGATCAACCAACCAAAATATTCACTCATCAATCTTTTGTATAAAAACTTTGGAGACTTTGCGGTGATAAGAACAACCCAACATCAAGGGAATACATTCCACTATGGGATGGTAACACTATGTTATTTTTTAGATTCAATTATGTAATCATAAATTCATTTATGTGTGTTTAAATAGCTTAGTTTGATTTCTTATGTGAAGGATCAGATCTTAGATTAATATGTTTGATCTTAGTTTAGATTCTTAGATTAGCATGTTTGATCTCACTTTCAGTCTAATTTTCTCCCTCTCACACATTTTGGCACACCCGATGGGACCCTTGTCCTCTCCTCTAACATTTGTTTGAGTTGTTTTTGAAGCTGCGGGTCCCCGAAACACACTTGACAGAGTTTTCACGTGTTGTCCAGAAAACCTGTGCACCTAACTATCAATAAAATCATGTAGTTGCAACAAGAACTGCACAATTGACATGGTAATTGCATAGTTGCATCAAAACCAACACTTTTTCTTCAAGACATGTGCATCTGCTTTTGATAGTGTTATCAGTTGCTCACAGATTTGAGCATCTACTTCAAGACCAACACTTTTGCATTTTTTCTCTGAGCATTTTCTTTAAGAACTTAGCAGTTGCTCTGAAAGATAAGTGCACATGCATTATTGTAATGAAATTCTCCACTAAAGTTTGATTTTTTTGAGTGTGTAAAAAAGTATTAATAGATTTGATGCAGGATTCAAGTGACATTAACACATTTGTTGTGGGGAAGATGATCAGTCCAAGATTTTTAGATCTACAATCATTTTTTATTAACTTAGGAACTTGATTTTGGTGCTTTAAAACAAACAAACACAAACTCACATTTGATTTTAGTGTTTTAAAATTGAACCAATTCATGCTTTCTTAATTTAGGAACTTGATTTTGGTGCTTTAAAATGAACAAACACAAACTCACATTTAATTTTAGTGTTTTAAAATTGAACCAATTTCATATTTTCTTAACTTGAGAACTCTCATTTTTTGCTCATAAAAAGAACAAAAAAAACACTTCAATTTTGGGATCTAAAATGAACCAATTTCATGTTTTCTTAACTTAGGAACTTTAAATTTGGTGCATAAAAAGAGCACAAATGATTTAATTTTTTTGACACATGCACGATTTACATTTGTTGACCAATTAAAGACCAAGCCTATTTTCTTAGAAACACTCAAGTTTGGAGCTTAAAATGAACAAGTTATTTCTTTTTTATTACACCATTCTATTTTTGACTAATATCCTGAGTACTTCCTATTGGTGCAAATAAAAAGAACAATTTTTTTATGTTATTCACATATTTTTAGGTATAACACTGCTCGAGGTGTTTAAAAAAATCAATTTGCTATGGATTGTTCACTATGCATTCATTGATTAGAAAAACTAAAGTGTTTTATCTTCTCCCCTCGCACCTTTTGGCAATCTTGGGTAATCGAAAGAAAAAATTTGATCTTTGCACTTAAATTTAAATTTTACCTTAAAGAGGGGGATTTCCTTGAGATACATCCCACACTAGAGAACTCATTGTAAGGTCTCGAAGCACGTTTACTGGTGGGCTATATCAAAGGTTGTGAAATCGTAAGAAAGTAGCTTCAAGCCATGCTAACAACAAACTACACCTAATCCCATGCCTTAAGTGGAATGGGAATGGTTAAAGAGCCTTAAGTGGCCAGCGGGTGAGTGTCAAATTTTTGTGTTCACAATTATCACTAAGAACCAAAATATTTTAGAGGCCATACCCTATTATCCAAAAACATTCTTTGAAAGTGGTGCATAAGAATTTACTTCCGAGAAGTTACTTGCCATGTCCGATTACAGGACCACACCATAAGTTGCATGTAAAATCGTCTCTTCAAAGCATGAGGAAAGCCTACCTAAGAGAATGGTTTCTATCCCCTAGGGTTGTAATTTCTCTTTTATGTTAAACTTTCCCATTACATTCAAAAAAAATTGACATCAAATTATGTGATTGATTTAAATAAAAATAACACATTCAAACAAACACTGAATGAGATGGTTGAATCACAAACCCTTTGATTTAGTGCATACTTGTGAAAGAATCCTTATGTTTGCACTCCTTGAAAGGATCTTTCCTTAAAGTTTTCTAAACATTTCGGCTTTGATTTTAGGTTACATTAATCAAGGTAAACATTTAGGAACTATGGCTTGGGTGTTGTGATTTCACAACTTGAGTTATAGACATGAATGTCACATAAGTCCATGCTTTTTGAGTTATTCCAAGTGTTTATTTATCACTTACCATACTTCAAACATAGAGAAATTTTGAGAGAAATTTGTTTATAAGATCATTGTTTGAACCAAACAATTAGGTCACATAGTCCCTCATCCATTATTTCCATCCTACCTATTTGAAATCAAAATCAAACAAACCATTGGGCTCATTCCTCCACTCAGATGTCTATGATATCAACATTTACTTGGGACTCGCAGATAGTACAAGTAAGCTTTCCCACAACATATCCTCTAGATAAGGAAGTGGAATATCGACCCTAGTTCTTCAAAATTTTGATTTCCAAAATAGTACTCAAATCTTAGGGTCTTGAGCTTCATAAAAACCATCACATAACACCATTACATGTTATGACCATCTAGTGACCAACTGCTCCAGTTCAACAACCGAACCTTGTAGCACCGATCCTTCATCCTAGTCTCACATACATCGAAGGTGAGCAAATTGACATCATAAGAAGATAGAGAACCTTCATATTTTAGAAAAATAAAACACCCCACCAGTTTCTCACTACATCAATCATCTTAGATGAAGAGGAAGAGAACGTAGACATAGCATCCAAAGACCCGTGTTACCACCTCTTATGTGGCAATAGACTTACATACTTCATGATCTCTAACAAACACCACAAATGACAGAAGTGGCCCATGAGGATATAAACCAAGTGACCTTTTGATGAGGTATTGAATATCAAAACATCCCCAAAAAATATTGATCTATTAACCAAATCATTCTTATCAAGGGTCGCAACATCAAATAAGGTAACAAAATCAAGGGTTTCAAAACCCTCCATCAAAGAATAAGTCCATAACATCAAATTTCCATAAATAAAATTGAGATCTTAAGAAACTTAAAAAAAATTTAAATCCAACGTATCGTCGATGCCATGTGAAAATTTAGAACATTACATATCCACAACCAATGGACATCATTCCACAAACACCTCAATATCCACATCAACAACACTTCCAATATCTACAGTATCAAGAAGTTCCACAACACCAAGGTGTACCTCAAGTGTTATATTAAAATGTACCTCAATCACAATATCAAGAAGTTTTGTAACACCAAGGTGTACCTCAAGTACAATATCAAAATATACCTCAAACAAAGTATCAAGGAGTTTTGCAAAATCAAGAGCAAAATAATCAAGAAAAGCGATAGAGGAAGGATTACCAACCAGGAAGGAAATTCACCCCTTTGGGAGAGACTTTAGAAGTAATCATGCATGAACTAGTACAACAAGAACTTATCAAAATCAACGATAGTCCAATTTATGGTGAACCAATCTTTAAACTCCCTTGGTATAACTAGTACGAACGATGTGAGTTCCACAAAATCAAGGGTCACCCAACGAATAGATGTGCTACACTCAAAAACCTCATCCAAGACCTCATTGATTAGGGAGAAATAGCTATTAAAAATGACATTTGAGGGCCATCTACCAATGACAACAATGATAATATCTCAACCTCAAAAATTGAAAGCAATGGTCAAGAGCTATCTATCACCAATCACTTTGAAAATGTTTCTACATCATCCAGTGAGCAAGAGGACATACATCAAGAATTTTATCCCAAGCACAATCAAAATCAATCACCCAAGTCTAGCAATGATTCAGTCCAAGATATATTTACATCATCCAACCTCATGGAAGTACATATTGATGATCAAGACACTCTTCATCCAACACTTATACCCAATGTAAAAAATCTAGACAAAGAGCTACCACCCATATGTCCATATTTTGAGGAAATTCAGGGATCCTATAAAAGAAAACCCTTATTTGAAATTGATCCATGTCAATAATGTGATCCAAAGCATATCAAAGATGATACCACATAAGCTCAAGATCAAGAATCCCTATCATAAAAATACCATAATGACCTGACAGATATCTTCCAACACATCCCATGTTTTCCAAAAGAAGAACAAATCCATATATAAAGCACACATGCATTTACCCATGATATGCTTACTCCTAATGGACATGTAGATGATATTCATCTAAGACAAGAGTCTCATACTCTTGATATCATTTCCAAGGAACAAGAGTCTCCTACTCTTAACATTTGTACACAAGATCAAGACACAGCAAAATATAGAGACATATCAGAAGGGGATCAAGAAGAGGACTTATACATAAGTTGTGAATCAAAAACATCCTATATAGGCATATTAGAAAGGGATCAGGAAGAGGACTTATACATAAGTGGTGAATTAAAAACATCCTATATAGGCATATTAGAAGGGGATTAGGAAGAGGTCTTATACATAAGCTGTGAATCAGAAACATCCTATGAAGGCATATCAAAAATGAATCATGGGGAAGAATTTTTCATGGATAGTAAATCAGAAACACCTCTTGAAGATGCATGAAAATCTATTATTTCACAAGATCAGGCCAAATATATCAATCAAGAAGTTATCCCACATATGGAGGATCATATCACTTATAAACTTGGTTCACTTATCTTTGTTAGAGAAAGCTATAGTAACAATGGATAAGCTATCACCTTTTAAGACCCATAGTAGAGTAGAGAAGGATTAGCACCATGTTTCACAGACCAAAATATTCTATTGCAAATAAGATATTTCAATGGATGCATTATCAAGGTAGAGGATTAGGACTACATGAATAGGGTATCCTAGAACCAGTGCAGACTATTGGCAATCCTAAGCATCAAGTTCTTGGTTATTCAAAGGAATCTAAACATATCAATGATACCTCCATAATACTGGGGGAAAATTTATCTAATTCAAGCATTAACATAGAGAGCATGAAGATTCCTTATGATGAAATTGATACCAACGCTACAACTAGCCATGTCATGAATCATCATCTGCATATATCCGAATCCTCTGATTGGGACCAACAACAAAAGAAAAAGCTATATCAAAGAAAGGAACAAGTCATTGAAGCAAAATAATCAACAAGACAAAATGGACAAGAAAAATTCAAATGGATACATAATAAAAAGCAATAAAATAATCCCTATCAAACTCCATTAGTCAAAGAAACTATGGGGAAAAATCAAAAAGGGAAGTTCATCCATCAAAAATGTCCAACAATGCAAAAGAAAGCTTCAAGAGCGACTTACAAGGTATATCAAGACGTTGGTCCCAATTGAATATTTTTATCCATCTGTCATTGCTCATCATCCCAAGTTTGGAGAGTCAAAGGTTCCAAACTATCAACCAATCCATCTAAATATCATATCCCTCAACATATTTTACCATCCATGATATCCAAATCTCACATTGGCCATGTGTTGGCAGAAAATCTTTATCATAAGGGCACTCTATCACAATGTGCACATCAAGGTAAGGTTAACTCTGGTATCAAAAAGGAAGATAGGAATTATCAAGGGTTACATTCAAGCACTCGTATCCTATCAAAACAACTCCTCCAAGCAGGATATCGTTGGCATGTCATGACAACAACAACAACGACCATATCAGCACCAACAGTGTCTACATCAACACCACCAAGTGGTTTAACATGAGCAAAAAAAATTGTCACCATGATGAAAAATTGGTAAACAGGTGTCTTATGTGACATCAAAATTCAATAAATAAAAAATCAAGAAAAAATCGAGAGAAAAATTCAAGCGAAAAATCATCCTCCAATGAAAACCACTATGGTGGAACTTTGAATAGGTACCATGATGAAACCCTGGAAAATAGGCATCATGTGCAAAATCAAGCATCTACGTGCACCTTTTAGGAGGAGGTATCTCATCCTATCCATAACGAACCCAATCCATTGTTTCCAAAATCCAACTTATCTTGATCTTGAAAAAATTTTGATATACATTTTACACTTGCTTATGGAAAACATCTTGACATGGGTCACTATCATCGATCCTATCCTACCCATCATTATCTGAGGCATTGGCCAAAAGGGCATACTCTATCAAAACATGTTATCCTATCACAAGATAATCCATCACCTACATTGCTAGACGTTGGGGGAAAATGATTGCATCTTACTTTAGAATAAATCTTGATCTATGTCTTCTAGCTCACGTTGTGATATAGGCATTTATCCCAACAAAAAGGCGTACCACTAACACGCTATCAGGGTAACCTTTGAAACATTTCATCCCATCAACAAGGTATACCACCAATGCACTATCAGGGTAACCTTTGAAATAGTTCATCCCAAAAACAAGGTGTAACACCAACACACTACCAAGGTAACCTTCAAAGATGATGACAACATGGATTACTCCTTTGCTCAAAAATTCTAAGATATGAGCAGTTGCTTGAACCCCGTAGCTAGTTCAAGTAAGCTTTTCCACAACATATCCTCTAAAAAAATAAGGTGAAGTATCAATACAAGTTTTCAACATCTTATACCCTAGGAAAAAGGGTAAAAAAAAAAAAAACAACAACAAAAATAAAAAAACATATGAAAAACATCAAAAATAAAACATTGTTGGATTATTCCTTCACTCAAATAGTCTAAGATATCAACATTTTCTTGAACCCCACAACTAGTTCAAGTAGATTTCTCGCAACATCTCCTATAGACATAGAAGTAGAATATCAATCCAAGAATTGTTTATCCCAAAAACAAGTTTATGCTTTGATTCAAATGGTTGAACTACATGGTCTCTGTGTGTACAACATAGGAAAGGCTTATCTTTGATCATCCCCCAAGGCCTTAGGTCAGTCCCATTAGGTTTTTACCAAGCTTTCTTTCAACTTTGCCAAAAATACAAAAATCCAAACAAATCCAAAAACATTCACAAAACAGCAAAACCCATGAAATCGATAATTAGATCAAACAGATCCTAAAGTCATCTCTCCCTTGGTTTTAGTGGTTTAAGGACCACCTGCAATCATTTTAACCCATGATGTTAGGGTTTCACTGTGAACATGTCAAGCAAAACAAAATGATGCAAAACATGATGACAAACGATAGTTAGGATGACAACAAGAAAATGCTAACAAGGTTTAAATAAAACAAAGGAAAATACAAGCTCACGACACCAATGGAAATTTAAACTACACAAAAACTAAAAACCACCTACACCATTACAAAGATCATGAAATTCTACCCCATTTAAAAAAAATCAATGAAAAATACTTTTGTATGACCAAGATATGGTCATTTGAAGATAGGTTAAAAATTACAAGTCACAGAGCAAACAAAAGTGAGCTTTTTAGGAAAATGTGAACTTTTAGGTCAAAAGCGAGCAAGAAAAAGTGAATTTTTAAGACAAGTGCGAGCTTTTAGGTCAAGGGCGAGAAAATAGAGGAAAGCTTTTAGGTCAAGTGTGAGATTTTAGGTCAAGGGCGAGTTTCTTAGTCAACTACAAATTTTTAAGTCAAATGCATGAAACAAGGGTGAATTTTTCAATCAAGTGTGAGGTTTTATGGCAAGTGAGACGGTTTCAGTGTCAAGTGTGAGGTTATGACCTTGCAAAGGAAAGAAAAATGATGCAAGTGATCAAGAATCATAAAAAATTCACTATTGACTTCAAGAAACTGTGTACATGTAATACGAGAACATAACAAGCTAAAAATGAGAAGAGACAAGGTACATACTAGGAAACTAATGCCTAAAGGATGTCCAAACTCTTGAAACATATCCATGTGATGTGAGGCTCCCCGAATCCTCGGCATATCTCCTCGACAATCGACAAAACAAAAATATTCAAATAACTTGAAAACACATCAAAAATCCTATTTCCACCATCACCTATTCCATAATAAAGGTTCATCCATAATAAATAGATCATCACACTCACCCTTTGACAAAACAAACAAACAAATAAAGAAAACATCAAAAGCTAGAACTTTCAAGCAAACAATCACAAGGATTTGAATGCAAATAGATAAAAACAAAGCCAAGTATAACTACCTATCTATTGACAATTACCAACAACATCCTGAGATATGTCCTAATGGATCCATTCCTATGATAGACATGATAAACACTAGATAATAGTCCCATAATAGATAGAGCAAGTGATACAACAACATTGTTTTTTATCTTTTTTATTCACATTATTGACTCATTCTCAGGATCTCTTGAGGATGTCCATAAGGATTTAGAGAGGAAGGAATGAAGGAAATTGAGCATCATTTCAGTTTGTTATTTGTTGGATATTTTTTTTATACTACAATGACAAATACTTTCTTTGTTCTCTATGTGGAAGTTGTTTTGAAGCATTTTGTGTAGCAGTGGAATATTAGGTTTTTAATACCTCTTTTGTTATTGGTCTAACATGTTTTAAAGCTTCTCACCCATACACTCTACAAGATTTTTGTATGTCTGGTATGAGCAAGATTACTCCTTGTTTGTAGAGTCAAATTCCATGTAATGGACACAAAATCACCTTGGTCATTAATACCTTGGTGCATCGTATCTATTTGCTACATCAAACGGGATTGTTCAAACTATGAAGCCTCCAAGAAAAGAAAAATCAACTCATCAATGACTAATAACATCAACTATTCTTCACTTCTTATTAACATTTTCTTCTTATTAACATTTTCTTCTTATCAACATTTCTTCTATCAGTCCTTGCACTTAACACGTCACATCAACTTATCGGAAAATTTGGTTCATTATCCAAAATTTTCACCAAATTCCCTGAGGGGGCACCAAGCTATCCCATCTAGGGCATACTAGGGAAACTCTTACACTTGGGGTATAACGGGGAAATGTTCTTTGAAACAAAGGAATGAGTAATTTGTATTAAAGAGGGTCAAAATGTAGACATGTAAAATTGACCTAACACCTATCACACACCTTGAATAGTATCAAATAGCATCGAACAACATCAAACAACATTGAACAACATTGAAAAGCATCAAACATCAAACAACATCAAACAACATCGAACAACATCAAATAGAATTAAAAAATATCGAATGACATCAAACAACATCAAACATCATCAAACAGCATCAAACAACATTGAACATCATCTTGGAACATCTTGGAATCATCTTGGAATGACTCAAAATTGTCTCAAAACACTCCATAACATCTTGGAATGACTCAGAATTGTCTTGGAACATCCCGTAACATCTCATAATCATCCTAGAATGACTCAAAACATCTCGTAACATCTCCAAACCATCCCAGAATGACTCGAAACATATCGAAATCATCTTGTAACATATCGAAACCATCTTAGAATAACTTGGGACATCTCATAATAATCCCATAACATCTCAAAATCATCTTGCAACATCCCACATCATACCACATCGAAATGACATTTGAAACCCTAATTCCTCTATTAATTGAATAATACAACATTATTTTATTTATTTATTTTTTCATCATTTCTAACAAATTACATAAATTTCATTCATTTAATAATGTCCTAAAAACCCTACTTTCTCTATTGATTAAATAAAACAAAATTATTTGATTAATTCGCGTTTCATCATTTCAACCAATCAAATAAAGCACATTTAATTAATGAAGTCCTAATCTCACTTTATATCATCTTGATTGAATAAATAACACCAATTATTTAATTACGTCGCTAAATCACCTTATTCCCCTAAGTTGATTAAATTATTAAATCATAATAATTTAATTATGACACTTTCCCTCCAAAATTTTAATAATTAAATCAAACTAATGCAACTTTGTTTGCAAAATTCTAACTTGATTTGCACGTTCAACTCCAAAAAGGAATTCATTAATTAAATCAATTAATTCATATTCTTCACCCACTTTCTGACTAATCAATCTAAGTAGTTGACTAGTCAATCTAAATTTCTAACTAAGCAATCTTAGTTGTTAACTAATCAATCAAATTCCTAACTAATCCATCAATTTCCTAACTAAGCCATCTAAAAACTGACTGATCAATCTAATCCTTGACTAGCCACTCTATTTCTCAATCACCCAAATTATGAAATCAACTTTGCACAATCTTCTCATGTCCAAATCCTCTCAACACACTTCAAGCATTGATCTAGATATTCTTCAACACGATCTTGATCATCCATTTTAAAACTCATTTTCTATATTTAACAAACCCCTTTCCTCACAAATAAGGATTAGAGAATAAACATACCTTATGCAATGAAGTGATGTCAAGAATACCATTGATAGAGCTTCATCATTTCTTCGATCAACCAACCAAAATAGTCACTCATCAAGCTTTTGCACACGAACATTGGAGGCTTCATGGTGATAAGAACAACCCAACATCAAGCGAATACACTCCATTACGGGATGGTAACACTACATTATTTTATACATTCAATTCTATAATCGCAGATTCATTTATCTATGTTCAAATAACTTAGTTTCATTTTGTATGTGTAGGATTAGATCTTAGATTAATATGTTTGATCTTAGTTTAGATTCTTAGATTAGCATATTTGATCTTACTTTTGGTCTAATGTTCTCCCCCTCACACAAAAGGTTTTCCTTTAGTTATTGGAAAGTTTGTTGGCACTTCTCCTCCCATTTGAATGTGAATGTGAAATATTTATGAAGGAGATAAGCAAATAGATGAAATTTATTTGCTAGTTGGGTTATGAACCAACTGATTGATTTTAGTTTTCCTTGGAGAGTACAAGGTTTCTTAAGATTGTTTGGTGGAGGTATTTGAATTATTGCTTTCAATTTTGTGGGGTCAACCTCAATACCTCTACAAGACACAATGTATCCTAATTTTTGGTATGTGGTGACTGATCATGCTATATTGTACACTCTCCTGTCACTGAATAGGGAAAAATCTGACTTTCTAGAACCCTAATTCTAGAAGTTTCTAAAAGGCTTGAAATATGGTTGTATGAGAGTTGCAGTGTAGCAATTATTCATGAGATTGTAATAGGTTTTGCATTGTATAATAAAATCATTGGATGGTTGCAGTTTTGTGGATGTAGCCCATATTGGGTGAACCATGTTAAATTCTCGGTGTTGTCTTGTTTCTACTATAATTGATTTTGTGTGTGTTTTATTTCACGGTTTTGTTGATCAAATCTACATTTAACTTGTTAGATATTTGTCTTCTAACCCTAACAAGTGTTATTAGAGCAAGGTTGTGTTCGGTTATCCTCTACAGGAAGCTCTCATGATTGATACATGGGATTCTCACGGTTGAGTGGGAGCAATGGCAGACGAGGGTAGGTTGAAGGTTGAGAAGTTCAATGGGCAGAACTATCAGTTATGGAAGATGTAGATGAGGAATACCTCTATCAAAATGATTTATGGTGGCCATTAAAAGGGAAAACCAAGAAACCCTCAGCAATGTATGATGAGAACTGGGAGGTTTTGGATAGAAAGGCACTTGGTAATATTCGTTTGTGTCTGGCACAATCGGTGGCATTCAATATTACAACAGTAAAGACAACTCAAGAGTTGATGCAAACCCTGGTAAAGTTATATGGAAAGCCTTCCACTTTGAATAAGGTATTTCTTATGAAGCGTTTATTTAATATGAAAATAGTAGAAGGTGGGTTGTTGATCATTTGAATGAGTTTAATATGGTTACCAGTCAATTATTTTTTGTAAATGTAAACATTGATGAAGAAGTTGGGGCTCTTTTGATTTTGTGTTCTTTGCCTAAAAGTTGGAATATCTTGCTAATGGTTGTTAGCAATTATGTTTCTATTTTGAGTATATTGAAATTTCATGTTGTTGTTGGTGTTATTTTGAGTGAGGAAATCCATAGGAAAAGCTCAGGTGGAACATCCACATCAAGCAGTGTTTTGAATGCAAAAAGCAGGGGCAGAACAAAGGAGAGAGGAAACAATTTTGGAAGTCATGGGAAGTCATGAGGAAAATCAAAGGACAAAAGGTCCCAATCTAGAGACAAGAGAGATTACCGGTACTATGGTAAGCTGAGTCATTTAAAGAAAGATTGTTGGTCTCAGAAAATAAAAGGAGATAAAAAGGAAGGAAATAAAGAGGAAAATGTGGTAATTAATAAATCTAATGAGGATGCTTTGATTCTTTTCCTTGACAATGCTAATGATTCTTGGGTGTTAGGCTACGCACCATAGAAATTATTATCTTGATTATGTCCAAGGGAATTTCGGGCTGGTTTATTTGGGAGATAGCGAACCCTATCAAATTGTTGGAAAAGGAAGAATCAATATTAAGTTGCAAAATGGGAATCATTGGCTACTACATGAGGTAAGGCACATTCCAAAGTTAAGAAGAAATTTAATTTCAGAAGGGGAACTAGATGATGAAGTTTGTGTTGCTACATTTAGTGATAAAAATTGGAAGGTTACAAAAGTTGCCTTAGTGGTACCAAAAGGTGTGAAAGTAGGCACCTTATATCTTTGTACAGGTCATACTATTCCTACTTTAGCTATTGCAGATAAAACTCAATGTTCAAGAACAGTTGCTACAGTTTAGTGGGAAGAAAATCATATAGTTGTTGTGGATTCTTAATCAACACTATGGCATACTAGACTTGGGCATATGAGTGCAAAAGGTATGAAAGTAATACGTTCAAAGAATGTTTTACCAGGTCTAAAATGTGTTAATATGGTTTTTTGTGAAAGTTGTGTGTATGGGAAACAAAAGAGAGTTTTCTCAAGGATGGGAAATAAAAAAAAAATGAGAAATTGGAGCTTGTGCATACGGATGTATGGGGACCATCTCAAGTATCTTCTCTCAGTGGCTCTCGTTATTATCTTACATTCATTGATGATGCAACTAGGAAGGTATGGATTTATTTCCTTGGGCATAAATCTGATGTATTTGAAACTTTTAAAAAATGGAGAAGCTTGGTTGAGAATGAGATGGGTAAAAAGTTAAAATGTCTTAGATTTGATAATGGTGGTGATTATTGTAGCAAATATTTTGAAGATTATTGTTCCTCTAATGGTATTCATAGGCAGAAAATGATTCCAAGGACTCCACAAGAAAATGGAGTGGCTGAGCGCATGAATAGAACAATAATAGAGCGTGCATAGACTATGAGATTGCATGTTAGGATTCCTTTAAACATGTGGGTAGAGGCTGTAAATACTGATATTTATTTAATTAATAGAGTTCCCTCTAATCCTTTGGGTTGTGGTATTCTAGAGGAAGCATGGACAGGTAAGAAGGTGAGTTATTTTTTCTCAAAACCTTTGGTTGTGAAGCATTTGCACATGTAGATTCTAAAAATACAACCAAGCTTGATGCAAAATCAAAGAAATTATATTTTTTGGATATGGCATTGATGAATTTTGTTATAGGCTTTGGGATTTTAAAAATCAAAAAATTGTGAGAAGCAAGGATTTAATATTCAATGAGAAAGTGTTGTACACAGATCAGTTGCAGCAGCATGAGAAGAAAGAAAATGATTATGCATTGATGGATGATACTCCAAACAATGATGTTCCAGTGGTTTCTCATGCTCTGCAACAACAACAAAAAATACCACAAACTCCAGTGAAAGTTAGATGATCTTCAAGAATAAGTAGACCTTTGGCCCTCTGCCCTAATTGAAACCAATCCAACCATAAATCTCAACCTTTAGTTTCGATCGAGATCGACACAACAACACATTTTCAGAACCATTCAAGTCATTGGCAACTGACCAGAAACAATCCTTCCTTGCCTGAATCAAATAAAATCATAACGTCCACTTCCAACTCCTTATTCTTGAGATAGGAAGGATAAGGGGGGCCCTCTCCCAGCGGGTGTGTCAGGAATTATAGTCGGGCCCTTCGAGACCAACCCATTCGCCTTTTCGTGGGAGGAAGTAGAGGTGGCTCGCATCGCCCCCTCTCTGAAGCCCTACTCTATAATGGGGTCTCCCTCTTTGTGTTCTATTTTATTAACTGATGGTGGTGAACCAGAATGTTATAATTAATCTATGCAGGTGGATACCAAGGTTCAATGGGAGCATGGAATGGAAGAAGAAATGGACTCCTTACTGAAAAATCAAACTTGGGAATTATGCAAGTTGCATGCAGGTAAAAAGGCTTTACCAAACAAATAGGTTTACAGGATGAAAGAGGAGGATGGAGGTAAGAAAAGATTTAAAGCCAAATTAGTTGTAAAGAGATTTAAACAGAAAAAGGGTATTGATTTTGATGAAATATTTGTTGTAGTTGTTAAAATGACTTCTATTCATATTGTTTTAAGTATTGTGGTTGCTGAAGATTTGCATTTAAAACAACTTGATGTCAAAATAGCCTTTCTCATGATGATTTGGAAGAGGAAATATATATGGAATGACCACAAGGATTCGAGGTCAAAGGTAAGAAGAAACTAGTGTGTAGATTGAAGAAAAGTTTATATGGCTTGAAGCAAGCACCTCGGTAATGGTATATTAAATTTGATTATTTTAAGGTTGAGAAAGGGTACAACGAGTGTAATTTAGACCATTGTGTTTACTTTAAGAGGTTACATGAAGATAGATACATTATTTTAAGTTTATATGTTGATGATATGTTTGTATCAAGGTCTAACATGGATCACATAAAGGAGTTCAAACAACAGTTAGTAAATTCATTTGTTATGAAGGATTTGGGGGCAGCAAAACAAATCCTTGGTATGAAGATTACAAGAGATAGGAAAAACATAAAAAAAAAATAATCTCAAGTTGATTATGTTGAAAAGGTATTGCAGAGATTTCATATGGAGAATGCAAAATTTGTTAACACACCTTTTCCTAGTCATGTCAAATTGATTAAGGATATGTGTCCAAAGACACAAGAGGAGGAAGAAAAAATATCCAAGGTACCATATACTTCAGCTATATGCAATTTAATGTATGCCATGGTATGCACGAGAAAGGATATTGCACATGTCGTAGGAGTTGTCAGCAGGTATATGAGTCATCTCATAGTTGAGCATTGGAATGTAGTAAAATGGATTCTCGGGTACTTGAGAGGTACATCCAATAAATGTTTATGTTTTGGGGGCTCTAATATTGATTTAAAAGTCTATGTTGACTCAAATTTGGAAGGGGATATAGATACCGGACAGAGTACCATAGGTTATCTATTATAGTTGGTGGGATAGCAGTGAGTTGGTTTTCTTGATTGCAAAATTTGGTTTCTTTATCCACCACGGAGGCAAAGTATGTTGTTGCAATAGAAGCAACAAAGGAGATGATATGGATGTGAATTTTCATGAAAGATTTGGGAAAACAAAAGGCTGAAAATCACTTGTTTAAAGATAGCCAGAGTGCTATGTGCATATTGCAAAGAATTATGCCTTTCACTCTAAAACCAAACACATACAGTTGAGATATCATTTCATTCGGTCAATGTTGGAGGATGGATAGGTAAAGCTGGAAAAGATACATACATATACCAATGTAGCAGATATGTTTACAAAGGAAATGATAAGGGAGAAGCTAAGCTCCTCTTCACCTTTAGTTGGTCTTTATGGTTAAAACTATAATAGAGCAGAAGGGTCCAAGGTACTTATTCCAATGGGAGTTGTAAGTGTAGCAATGTCGTCCAAGATCAATCTCTAAGTGGGAGGATTGTTTGGTATTGAGCCTGATCAGTCTCCAAGTGGGAGATTGTTGGTATGTGGCCACTGATCATGCTATACTATACAATCTTCATGTATCCCCGTTGGGGTCCGGGGCCAGGCCGAGGTTCGGGGGCAGCAGCCCCCAAAAAGCAGGGGTTTGGGGGTGGCATCCCTCGAGAAAAAAATTCCCCCTAATTTTTCGCTTCGTCATCGAAAAAGGAAAAAACTGACTTTGTAGAACCTTAATTCTAGAAGTTTCTAAAAGGATTGAAATAAGCAGTTGTATGAGAGTTGCATTGTAGCGATTATTCATGAGATTGTAATAGGTTTTGCACTGGATAATAAAATCATTGGATGGCTACGGTTTTGTGGATGTAACCCATATTGGGTGAACCACATTAAATTCTTTGTATTGTCTTGTTTTTGCTATAATTGATTTTGTGTGTTTTATTTCATGGTTTTATTGATCAAATCTATATTTAACTTGCTAGATATATGCCTTCTAACCCTAATACTAATGTTTTCTTGAAGTGACACCAAATATATATTTCTTAGTATTTAGTCTCACTTGGTATTTGTGTAATTTACCAAAGATACAAACAAGAACATCCAAATGTCCTTTTCTTGTAATGGAATTTTCCAATAAGTCATCTACATAGTCCTCCATTATTTTGTGAAGCATTTCATTGAAAATTATTTTCATTTCTCTCTAATAAGTTATGCTAACATTATTTAGACCAAAAGGCATTATGTTCCAATAATAACTACCTCAATAACATGTTAATGTAGTCTTATTTTGATCTTCATGTGCTATTCAGATTTGATTGTATCTAGATAAATCATTCATGAGGGAAAGCACCTCATATCCTACTATCAAATCTAGAATGATGTCATTTTTTGGTAATATAAAGTCATATTTAGTACAAGCCTTATTTAAATCTCTTAAATCTATGTAAATGTGGATGGCCCCAATGGTTTTTGCAATATGGACAACATTCAATACCCACTTTTGGTTGTCTATAGGCCTAATGAAGCCAACATCTAGGAGTTTTTGTAATTCCACCTTGACTAGTAGTGTAATTTGAGGATGCATTTTATAGAGTTTATGTTTTACTAGTTTAGCCTCTGGGTAGACCGTCAAATGGTGGAATATCAAAGTTGTATCAAGTCTTCGAATGTCTATATATGACCAAGAAAAATTGACTTTTTTTATCTCAAGGAATGATGTGAAATCCTTCTTTTCTTCAGGTATCAATGTTGCAACAAAGAATGTGATCTTAGGACTATTGGTTGTTCCAACATTTATTTCTTCTTATACTTCTACTAAATCTATGGATCTCTCTTTATATTTAGCAATAATTTTGAGGTCAAATATTTTGTTTGTAGGCACCTCAGAGAGGTTTATGCCCTCGTATGTCCTTTATTTTTACTTTTTTAAGATCTGAAAGTGCCACATTATGGTTCATTTTATTATTTTTTATATTTTCACTTTCACAATTAAAGGATTTTATTTTCCCTAAGTATGCTTGTGTATTAATCTCTATGTCAAATCCTACTTTTTGATCTCAAAGTGGTATGTTTTTTGTAAGTCCCATAGGTTTTGCAATAACTTCATAATTTTGAAACATTTAGAATTGGTGGTCCTTGTTGGTCCCAATTGATAAGCTAAGGGTAAGTAAGTGTAAGGTCATTGGTTTGCACGAGAGATGTGAATTATATAGATATTAATGTGTAAATGTATTTGTCTTCAAATAGTTCAATGATGTGCATGAAAGAGTCATCCATAGTATCATCAATTGGGGTTTCAACCACAGGAAAAAATTCAACTACCTTCCTAAGGGTACACTCAATGTTTGGAGTAACATTAATTAATGACCCATATCCAAGCCCCTAATATTTTTGTCTCTTTTCTAGAACTATGAGTTCTCTTATTCCTTACTAATTAATTCCAAGGTCACCTTTACCTATAAATCCCATGTTCTTGGTAATTTGGAAAACCTTAGTATAATGGTCAACTAGTAGGGTGAGTTGTTCTTTATCTTCTTGGTATAACAATTTTGAGATATCCTCTTTTATGATATATTTTTCACCTCTCCCCACTTTGAGAATATAATGGGTTCATAATTGATAATTGAAGTGGTCATATCTATGTGTTGAGGTTTTCCATATGTCTTAAAAGAATACAAAAGTTGTCCTACATAGAAGGACCCTTCTAGATCATACTCTCCACAACTCGTGTCATGTATCTAGACATTTATTTTGGGGAGGGGTTCATGTGTATTGAATGATGAGGCCAATTTGGATGAGTTGATATCATATGATGAGGTGATATCGTTATTGGGTACTTGGTGTATTTTTTTATATTTTCCTACTACATTTTGGCAATACTGGAAAGGATGAGAGTCCCTGTAAATGGTTACCTCTATTTCATTGTAAGGAAAATTTATGCATTGGTGGTAAGTGGATATGACAACCTACATGACATGTATCCATGGGCAACCTAGGAGAATGTTGTAAGGGTGATCAAGTTCCAATACAAGTGATAGATAGTTTTTGTGATTGCAAGTTCAACTTGAATATGTAACTTGATTAACCCTTTTGACTCACACTCAACATCATCATATGATTTTATTGTAATGGTTTTCTATTTTTCTATGACCCCATTAGAGTATCCCAATTGTTTTCTATTTATCCTACCCCACAATCTATCATGACTCTTTTGATTTTGTGCTTGTGGAGATATACTTCTAGGTATAATTTTTTATTATGGTATGAAGTGGTAGGAAGGTATTTTTCTATGAATATGAGATGATTATTTCATGTGAGGTGTCCTACCATGGCTTAGAATTATTTAGTATCTATGTTGGTAGGTACAAATGAATACATGAAGTGATTTTTCAATAATTTCCTTATGTGTGGGAGATATACGAAGGAGTTATAAGATGGAAATATAGGCTATCATTTTCTTTAGATGTTCTATAATGCTATACACATATGGTAAATGAGGTGCTTGTGGAGCTCCTTGGAGAGTGACTTTTCCATGCCATGTAGTAACTGTACATTTAGAAGTCTTGTTTGTAAAGGTGATAGTGGCAATGTAGTTATCAATTTCTTCAATATGTCCCACCATAGAGTCATATGAATAGTTGAAATTATTATAATCCTTTCCTTTACCCGAGTCATTTTTCTTCCCATGGTCAAGGATTGGATCCCTGTAGATATTGAGATCGTTACTAGTAGAATTTCTAGGATGAGACTCAATGTTTACATCCCCTTGATCAATAAGATCTTGGATGAAAATTTTCAATTTCATACAGTTAGGTGTCTTGTGACCTTTTATTATATGGTAATAACAATAGTTTTTTCATTATACCATGAGGGTTTGACTTTTGGTTCATCATAATTTCTTCTCTAAAAGCTTAATGAGATTGGTTTGGATTAGTTTCTTCAATACTAATTCAATTGGCTCCCCTAGGGGAGTATATTTTATTTTAATATTGTTGTTTTATCTTGGTGCTCCCCTCGGGAGATTCACATTTTGGTTATTTTATTTTGTTAGGTGATAGTTGTTTATTATTTTGACAAATTTAGTGTTCACTACACCATCATTAGTAACATTCTTATTCTTGGCCCATAGGTGAGGTTTATCATTGGAGTGTGAGGCATGGTCATTGTAAATACTCATAATTCATTTTATGATGAGATGTTTTTCAATGGTGATTTATTTCTCTATAATCTAATCAAATGTGTCAGTGCATTGCACTTGTAGGTGGAAACCCATTTTTTGATTAAAATTTTAAAAATAATTCTTATAAGTTTTTTCCTTGTATGGGCCATGGGAATTTATTGGCCATGTTCCTCCATTATTCTAGGAAATAAGTAAATGATTCTCCATTTCATTTTTGGATGTTGCATAGATCAATCATATATACCTCATGTTCAATGTTATAATAGAAGTGAGTAATGAACTTTTTGGCTATTTCAAGGAAGGTCTTTATACCATGTTATAAATGAGAGAACCGTTATATTTCTTGACCTCCTTAAACTTTGGGGAAAGAGGTGCATCGAATATGTCATTATAAGCTACCTCTAGGCAACCTATATTGAATTCATTTATATGCTCTCGTGGATCACCTCTTCCCGTATACTTGTCGAATTTGGGAATTTGAAAGTTATGAGGGAAGAGAGTCATAGGTATTGTTCAATAAAATAGGTAAGGACATGTAACCTCGAGTGTGTAGTCTTTCTTTGTATGTCCTAATTCCATATCAGTTATCTTATTATACAAACTTTGTATTTGTGATGTCAAATCATTTATTTGTTGATAAATTAAATGTTAGTGTTCACATAAATTAACAATGTGAACTATTATCACAACTCACATAGCTATTACAGATGTGAGAATAGTTATTTGTTGAAGTTTGTTTGTTTGTAGAGTTGTTAAAACAACTCAATATAATTAGGAAATTCGTTTAGAGAGTTTCCAATAAAATAGGATGTTAGAATTCTATAAATATGTAATGTGCATTGAACGAATTGAGGAGAAATAGAACATATAATATTATTGTGTGTTGTATACTCTCTGTCCATATTTCAATATGGTATGATTTTCAGGGCTACCTAATTTTTAATCTGCAATCAAATAAGCGTTCTGTTGTTATTACAGAAATCAAGCAAAAGATTTTGAAATAGTCGATTTATCTGTTACGTGCAATTGGAAAAGGCTCAAGTTAAAGGGTCTATGATATATGCATCAATATCATGTGTAGTGCCTTCAGGGGCTGACATGAAGGTGAGCCAATTCAGGTGAGGGTGGTTGTAAGTAGGATCTCGTGGTTTATTACAGTCAGATCGGTGCCTAGTTGGAAAATGGTTTGAGCATACAGGTTGTGAGTGGAGTCATTTCAAATAGTAAGTTTATATTACTTAGTCTGGTTTTTATGGTCTACGTCCATAGGTTAAAATTTTACAGAATCAATATTTGAAGTTGTGTTTTAATACACTTGATTTCTAATTATAGTTTCTTACTATATTAAAAATTAAAATAAAGTTTTAATAGTTTTATAGTGGTATTGTTGTTGGTTTTAGAAAATCAATTGTCCTTGTCTCAAAGTCTTATAGTCAAGGTGCATTATTGATCGAGTCTGACACCTTTGATTAAAAAAAGTAATCATGAACAAATTAACTTTCATTGAGAAATTTGAAGGAAGAGACTTTCATACTTGGCAAGTACAGATGCAACTACACTTGATAGAAAGAGATCTTTGGGATGTTTTCAAACCAAGCTCAGTCATGCCAACTGATGCAAATGAACTCGTGAAGTGGAATATCAAAGATCAAAAAGCTTTGGGAACTATTGGTCTTGGCTTATCAAAAGCATATTTACACCATGTGGATTTTGCAAAATCGGCAAAAGAGATTTGGGAGTCATTAAACAAGCTCTTTGGATCTGAAGTAGAAAGTGCAAAGACTACATTGAAGTAGAGATTGTATGGATTAAAGATGGAAAAAGGTATAAAAATGGCAGATCATATCAGTAAGTTTCACTCTCTCCTAAATCAGCTAGCTGGGATTAATGAGAAAGTAAAAGATGATGATGCCAAAGCAATACTTTTGAATAGTTTGCCTAAACATATGTCTAGCATGGTGTTCACATTGAGCAACTTAACCATTAGTCTTGAAGGAGTAATATCTACTCTACTTGATCATGATGAAGACTTAGAATCTAAAGAGGTCTTATTTGTACATAACAAAGGAAGAAAAGGTAAGTACAAATCCAAGCAAATTCCTTCAAAAAGAAAAATCAAATGCTTCTATTGTAATGAAGTAGGACATGTAATTTTGAATTGTAAGAAGAGGGCACAAGATCTACTAGATGATAAACTAGATCATCATGCTTCCTTAGTTGAAGAAACTAACTGGGAAAATTATGCCAATGATGAAGCGCTATCATGTCCTAGTGATGAAGAATACGTGCTTTAGATAAATTCAAGATTGGAGGTAGGAGGCAAAGGTGGAAGGAGGAAAATCAGTGTCCTCTCGTCATTCACCAATGATGGGGCCACTTATCAGCTTTGGTGGCTTTTTTTTCTATGTGTGGGTTATTTTCTTATGCAACCCCTTAGTGTAAAATATTATAATGAACAAATCACTAGTGTAATGCAGATCATGGATCTTGAAAGGGTTTGTGGGAGGATCCAAAAAACTACACGAGGTGGACAATTGGTGGGTTTTTGTTCATGTCCAGGTTTGTGGTAAGCCTATGTGAAAACCATGAAAGGTTGATGGGAGGTGCCTTTCATTTTTGAATCAAGATCATGAGCCACAAGGGTTGGGCTTACTGCAGATGTAGGGTGTGAGTTCTTACCATGTTCACACTAAGGGGGGGAATGTTAGGAAATTAAATGTTAGTGTTCCCATAAGTTAATAATGTGAGTTGTTATCACAACTCACATAGCTATTACAGATGTGAGAATAGTTATTTTTTGAAGTTTGATTGTTTGTAGAGTTGTTAAAATAACTCATTCTAATTAGGAAATTCGTTTAGAGAGTTTTCAATAAAGTAGGATGTTAGAATCCTATAAATATGTAATATGCATTGAACGAATTGAGGAGAAATAGAACATATAATATTATTGTGTGTTGTATACTCTTTGTCCATATTTCAATATTATTGTGTCGATTGGTGGTTTATTTGAGGGAATATATGTTTAATTTTACGTGATGGTTGATGAATTAAATGAAGGATTTTTATTTTGTGGAATGGTTTGTTGTTGCGGGATATTGTATGGATTGGATGAGAAGTTATGGATTTGAGGTATACGTGTATTTGAGGGGATGGTAAATGGGATGGATTGAGACTGAAATTGTGATGGATTTATGATATTTGTATTTGTAGATATGCTAGATGTGGAAGAGTGATTTGGTATGTTGAATGAGGAAATTTGTGAATGGTTTGGAACATTAGTGTGGAAGATTAGTGGGAATGATTTGGGTTGTATGTGTTTATGGACATGTTGGATGTTTGTAAGTGTATGAAATATTTGAATGGACATGAGATGTGATATGTTGTGAAGCAAATAGGTTTTTTCTATAACTGTTGGATGTGATGGGTTGTGAAGCAAAGGGAATATTGGTTTTATGGGGTATGGATGAATAAATTTGGTAATTTGGAATAAATATGATCATTTTATTAGATGTGAAATGAGTTTGATAGAGTGGATTGACATATTGATTAGAAAATGGTATGTAATCTATGTCGATGGGAAGTATGGATGGTTTACTCAACATGATTGGCATGGAAGCTTGAGGCATAAATATGTTGATATATTGAGGTATAGGAATTCTTGCATTAGATAGGGTGTGTGATGACATGATATTTGTAAGGGCTTATTCCCTAAGTGTGGAAATATCAAATCTAAAGGTAGTTTAACACATTTTTGTGCTAATATCAAAAAATATTTATTTGGGTCCATAACAAGTAGGTGATTGATTACATTTATTACATTTGGGTTTTGTTGCATCTCTAATATTTTTTTGTATGTCAATTCAATAGACTCATGTGTGATGTCTTCTATCATAATGTTTGACAAGGAAGGTCATGGTGTTTGATACTCATTAGGGTTGAACAATCGAGAAGGCATGCCAAACTCAAGTTATGTATTACCCATGGTTGTGGTAACATTTGACTCACTTTGATTGGACTCCATGATTTTATTATGTTGAGACCTTTTTGTAGGCATACAAATTTGAAGACCTTATGAGATGATCATGTGATATGAAATTTGGGAGATTTGATATAGATATATTGTTTCAATGGAATATTCTAAAGATACGTTTGTAGATTTGGACAAAGGATGTGATTATTTTGGATAATTATTTTTGGTGTTTTTTATTGATGTAGGATAAAACCTCAATAAGTCAAAGTTAGTCTAGATCTTTGTGTGATGATAAATGTTAAGATTTGGATGGGATTTTTATTTGTACTAGAATAATGAGTCCAAGAAAAAGGATGATAGCGGGTTTTACTAATTTAGAAGTAGCCAAGACTCCTAAGTGAATTTCCCCATAAATGATTTGTGCTACCTCAACTATACATGAAATAGACTACTTCTCAAGAGATAAGCTAGTGATAAAGGATGGAATATCTAGACCCGATTATGATTGTTTTGGTTGTTGGATGTTTGGATGACTGATTATGATGAGAAGGATTTATTTGTCAAAGCATAGGATAGTAACTCTAAAGTCCAAAAAAGGATGATATGGGATGGATATGATTATAATTTGATAAGGGATAATGAATGGTGAATATAGCTTAGATGTGCTACAGGTCTTCAATTTTAGGTTTGTTTAGTCAAAGGATCTAAAAATTAACATTTAATTTTTTTTTGTAAATTTAGACACAAATCAAAAGCATCACTGTGTTTCCCAAAAGTGCAATTGTGTGTCTTAGAAGTGACAAAGTACATCTTATATGTGCATCTCTGTCAAAAAAGTGTACTCATTACTGGATTAGTCTTACTTAGGAAACAAATCAAAAGTGCCAATGTGCATATTGTAGGAGTTAATGGTGAACTCACAGCACCCCAAGAATAGCTATTAGGCCAAAATATCTTCCACGAGAGAGAAAATGGCAAGAATATATTTCTTGATTATGGATGCAAGATTGATTCAATATGTACATGAGAGGTATTTCTTATAAAATCAATGAGAGATCGGATTAGATAAGATTATGACATGTTTCTTAATCTTGTGTTATGAGATAGCTAAGTTGACAAAAAGTCAAAAATATAAGATATGATAAGATCTTATCTAGAAAACTAAGACTTCTAGAAGGACATCTAGAACCTAAGTAAAATTAACATGTGAATAAATTCCCCTACTAGTACTTAGCTAGGTACAAGAACTTATTCAAACCAACACATATCAAATGTGCAACTTATGAATCAAAAGCACCAAACGACATCTCAAATATGCAAAAGGATAGTCAAATGTGTTATTATGCATATCAAAAGCACAACAAGGTGTTTCAAATACATAATTATGGATATCATATGTGTTAATGTATAAATAAAAAGTGTATTTTTTCTTGGGAGATACAAAAATAGAATATCAAGGATAAAATGCACTATAGAATGTCTCGGATATGTAATTTTGGATTCAAAGTGCAACTATGTGTAACAATTAGTAATTTTTTGAAAAATTTGGACAAATTGTTTTTCTTTGGAAAGAGATGAACACAACATACACAATGGATAATTATTTCTAAGGTAATAAGGATGAATGGAGTATATTGGTATCAAAAATTAATAAACTACAAGCACATGAACAACCTTATTTCTCTTCAAGTAGGATTATCGTACTAGTTGTGAACCCAACCTAGAATACCATAGGATTGTGCATGCACATTCCACTCTCAAGAGGAAATAGATAGGGTTCTAATGGCTCAAGGGATCACATTTCCCCTTCCTTTGGAGGTTTTGACACCTTTAGTCCAAATAAATACTATATCTCCTCAGGATGATCTACATGTTGAGAAACTTTAGGCATGATATTGTATCTTGTACAACACTATATTTATGATTGATGGTCTTAGGATTACTAAGAATAAGGTTAATAGTGATATTTGAGAAATGAGGGCCCATCTACATGCCTAGGGATAGGAGGGTCTCTCCTATCCTCTTAACCTATATGAGTCTCGAAAGACCAAGGGTCTCCAGGCTTGGCCAAACATGACATTACCTCACTTTTGAGGTATAGCTTTCACTCTCCCCCTTTTGTATACCCTACCAAAAAATGTGATTGAGTTCGACCATGAGGTGATGAAATCCCCAAGTAAACCCCTTAATAATGATGATGATTAATACCAGTGCTTTTGATCCCCACTCTTGCATGAAGTGCAAGAGGAAAGAATACACAAATAATACAACCTTGGGTGAAAAATAAAGAAATTAAAGTAAACTAAAGGAATTATTTTGATCTCTAGGATTGGACGTAGCACAAGGAGAGAGCATACACACCTAAAGTCTACATAAATACAACATACATGTTTATTTTTAAAGCTCAAACAAAGTGTACAAATAACCTAGAAAAAATTATGTAAATTTTTCCTACACCAAACTATGTCAGTAGTCTCAATTTTTCATTATTCTTTCAATGATCACCAATCTACACCACTTGATTAGTTTTTGAAATTGCACAAATGTTAGGTAAAATCCAAACCGAGTTGAAAAAATCAAAATCGCAACAATAGATTTTAAATGTGTTAAATTAAATATCGAATGCACAATTATACTTTCAAAAGTGTCAATTTTTCTATCAAACGTGTGTAGTTATTATTAGAAGCAACATTATATTTATCAAACTCATTAATTTATATCTCAAATGTGCCACTTTACACTTGTTCCCGCAATAAGAGTTTGCAAACAAAAAAAAACAAAATTCAAAACCTAGAAAATAATTGTTAGTTTAATAAAAACAAGGATTAATAGAAAATTTGTCAAAGTTCAGAATCATCGAGCAATAAAATCCAAAATACATTTAAATTGTTAAAAATCTAGCATGCAAAATTAGAAGTGCCACTTTGTTCTTAGATGCATTGAAATTTGTATCAATAGCACAACTTTCTATCTCATATGCAACAAACCTGTATTGAAGTGCAACTGTATGCATCAAAAGTGTCATTCTCAAGATCAAAAGTGTCATTCTGCATCAAAAGATTTGATATGTACCTATAACCCTAAAAAAACATTTTAAAAAAAAAGGTAACTTTTAATTTTAAGTATGTGGGTCCCACTAGTGTGCCAAAATGTGAAGCCTAAATTATGTTATCAAATATGAAAGTAGGAAAAATAAATAAAATTCTAATTCAATAATAAAATGACCACATCAATGCAAGTATGTGCATAAAATATGAAAGTAAATTAAATTAAACTATCTTATCCCCATAAACATCCTAACCTTACCCTATTGTATGTTATGAAATATTAAAAAATGATAGTATGTGGGTTGATCTTAGCTTATCATAACCTTGACAAGAAAATGGATTTATTTCTCAAACTATGTGGAGAGATTGAATGGGTAAATGATGGGTGTTTTATAGATTCACTGTTATCTAATCAAAAGTGTAGGATGATTGGAAAGATCAACAAATGAGATTTGTTGAGAGATCATGATGATCATGCAAGTGGCACATGTCAAGATGAGAGGCTAAGATGTGGAATTAAGTGGGTGCATGGAAGAGATGATTGAATGAATGGATAAGTGAAGTGGGAGTGACTAAGAAAGAACTTAGGTTAATTTTTAGTCAAAACACTAAATTTAGGAGATATAAGAATAAAAATAGAACTAAAAAATTAAATTTATTTAATTCATGTGCATGAAGTGAAGATAAAATTATAAAATAAATAGAACATTAATTTTATTTATTTTTAGAAGAATTTAAAGATAGAAAAGTGAAATCAGATAAATTTATTTATTTATTTAAGTTTAGAGAAAATATTATTTAATTAAATAATTAAATTTAATTATGGTGAATGAGAGGAATACATAACTTAATTAAATTTTTAAAAATATTTAATCAATGTGGATAGAGGAAATTAAGAGTTTAATTAAATAATTTAATATTATTTTTAAAGCACTGCAAAGATTGGTCAAGTCACTTCACAAAAGGGATTGGTGCCTTTGGTGGAATTACAGTAATGTGGAACCCTAGAAGATTAAGAATTGATATAATTAGAATAGAAAAAAAATAGAAAATGACAAAGGTATGCAACTTGATTTCAAATTATGATTTATTTATCTTTAATTTTTATGGGTTAATAAAACCTGCCAATAAAAAAACTTTATGGAAGAACATTGAACAAGAGCTAGTTTCTCGAGGCATGCGAGGGTGTGTAATTAGAGAAGATATCAATGTAATTATAGATTTATCTAAAAAATTAGGAGTATTGGGAGACTATAACATTCCCAATTGGATTTTAGTGAAATCATAAACAAAAATGGGCTTATCGACATTATGCGAGCCTCAACGAAACCTTCGGATTGAACAACAGGAGGAAAGTCTTTATAAATATTGTAGAATTTTTTGATCATTTTTTACTAACACCTAACTGGATTCAAGAACCTATGGCCATAATGGAAAAATTTTCCCATTCTCTCTAACTAATCACTTTTGTGTCGCACTAACAATGTAAAATATCACACCAAAACCCAAGTGCCAATTTCATTTTGAGAAGATTTTGTTATGATATCTATATTTAATTAAGATATTCAAAGAATGGTGGATGGAACCAATTGATATGGATGGATCAAGAATTTTTTTATTTACCAAGAAACTAAAAAAAATGAAGAAATATTGAAACTATGGAATAAAATGACTTTCAAAAATATCTTCGAGGAAAAGGAAAGGATGGAATCAAAACTGGAAGAACTAAATTAGAAGATCATTATCGATGGAATGTCTCAAGGAGAATACAAAAAATAAAAAATCACTACTTTTTGAGTACAATGAAATAATGGCTAGAGAGGAATGTTATTAGAGATCAAAGTCTAGAGAAACATGGTTGGTAGAGGGAGACTTGAACACAAAATGCTTCCACAATTCAAAAAAAAAGAAGAGAATCTCAATGATAAAAAATAATGATGGGAATCCTATAACATAACCAAATGAAATAAAAAACTAAGGTGTCTACAATTTCAAGTAACTTCTGATGAGAGTGGGAGAATTAGAGCCAATCTAAATAAGATTCACAAACTACACACCAACTTTGGTCATTGATAGGGACAATGAAATGTTGATGGCCCCTATTAAGGAAAATGAGGCTAAAGAAGTGATTTTCCAAATGCACCTAGATAAATCTCCAAGCCTTGATAGTTTTCCCGCTTTATTCTACTAGACATGCTAGTCCTTTATGAAAAAAGATATCTATGAAGTGATTTAAGAGTCAAAGAAATTTGGGAAGATATTAAAAAACATAAGAAACACCAACATTACTCTAATTCAAAAGAAGGAAACTTGTGAAACATTCTATAATTTTAGACTTATATCCCTATGCAACATAATTTTATAAAATTATAACAAATATTATAATGAATAGACTCAAAAAAATACCAAAAATTATATCAAAAGAGCAGAGTGGATTTTGTCCTCAGATGAAATATAACATATGGGTTTGTAATAGCACAAGAGACCATCAATACCATAAAGAAATAAAATCTCAAAGAAATGATTTTGATGCTTGATTTAAGCAAAGCTTACGATAGGGTTAGATGGAGGTTTTTGATGAAGATAATAGAGAAACACAATTCATTTGTAAATGGCTACAATGGTTTTTCATATGCATATCAACACCAAGATACTCTATTCTTATTAATGAGTCCTTGTGTGAATTATTTGATGCTACTAAAGTAATTAGGCAAGGGAGACCCATGTTCACCTTCATTTTTGTAATAACGGCTAATGGTCTCAATCAATGCATGTCAAAAAATTTCACAACTGGGTAATGGAGAGAAAATAGTGTGGCTGAAAACATAAGTCCATTATCACATTAGTTGTGCATTGATGATACACTCCAATAATTTGAAGTGATTGTGATAAATTTGGATGACTACACCTTGTGGTTGGGGCAATTCATAAACAAAGATAAATTCTACTACAACTCTTTCACTTTCCTCATTTATTGTCATCTCCTTGAATTCTTCACAAAGACTTTCCTTTGCTGCAGATTTTGAAATCTCATTCTCCATGTCTTCCAACAAACATTCCTCGAATTCAAATTCATTAAATTCTTCAAATTCATCCTCTTCTTCTTCTTCCATGCCACATCCATGACACTCTGTTGCATCTTCTTTCTTTACTTCAATAAAAATACTATTAGAAATATAATAAGAATTACCTTCAACTCTTCCATTTTCTTGTTTTCGCATTTCAATCTCTTCTCTTAATTCATCCACTTGTTGTTGAAACTCTATCATTCCAACTCTTATTTCTTGTTGTTGTCTCTCTCTAATTTTCTCAAGTCTAGGAAGCCTCAAAATCCATCCAATGACAAAATTCCTTTTCTTCTTCCTCTTTGCCATCCTTGAGGCCTCACAAATACTTAGCAAAAAATTTCAAACCCTCAAGTTTTTCACATGTAAACTACCTCACTCAGTGATATGTTTACAAATCCTCAACACTCTTTTCCCCTAAGTCCTAGTGCAAACTACCTCACATCATAACTTTTGCTTGCACACTCAGGAACTCCCACTCTAATACCACTAATGTGAGATGGATCCAACCTTCAATCACAAATCCCAACAATTTGAAAATGCAACTTAGAAATTGTTTGAAATAACTCATAAATCTGCAAGAAGTAACTTTGGTTCCTTATTGAAAATCTCATGAAATTACATGTAAAACATAACAAAAATGAAATCATATTGTTTTCAGCCACATGGGTTGATGGAAACTATCACAAAACTAAAATATGACTGAAACAAAATAGAAAATACCAAACACAAACTAGTCTCCTTCAATCTATCCCCTTTCAATAACTTATAGCTCCTTCAACCTGCAATCTTCAATGGAAAAACACTACTACAATAAACCATGGATTATCTAATATTCTTGCTAATATACAAACATATTCAAACCTAAAAAAAATGGATTCTTGGTCTCCTTCTCCAAGAGCTATGCTTAGGGCCTCCTCTCCCAAATTCTAGAATAATGGATTGCAGCTCACTAGCTCCCTAAAACATGGGATTTTCTACATGCATAAATCTACAATCATAGACTCAAACATCCTCCTCAATTTAATCTAGTAGCATCTCCCCATCTCAACCTGAAAAAAATCCAAAGCCTCTTCCCCAAATGACAAGGCATCATGATATAGAAGCTTTAGAATAAAAACCCATTGTGGTTTCCAAAATAACATGCCAAAAACCTCCTTAGAAAACTCATGCCCACCTTGAGGTGAAATCATAAAATAATTGAAATTACTAAATGCTCGCATGACCCTCGCATGGTCACCTACCTCATGGCCAATCAAATTTGGTCAATTTTGGAATCTTCATAACTCCCTAACGGCTCCAAATAGGAACATGCACCAACTTGTGAAGCTATTGGCCCAACATGCAATTCAACATGTAAGAGCATGCTTACAAAGTGGTCCCCACCAAGAAATGGGATGCCCAGAGAGAATACCCATCAAAATTATAATTAAAGACTCACATAGGAAATATTACAATATTTGGAAATTTAAAATAATTAATTTCCCACATAGCATTAGCTCACATAAGCCTGTATTGAAAATTAAAACAAAGAATTATTTTTGGGTGATGCAAAATTGCTCTTAAACGTTGGATGCTCCTGCATCAAGACCCTCTTCTTTTGTCTTACCTAATCTTAGGGCACTCATTTTAATCTTTATTTTAAATATAATAGAATGGGAGTTATCCCCATGACTTCAATTTACCTAAAAAATATATATTATTTAATTATAATGGTTGGAAGAAAACGTTATGTCAAATAAATAATTAAAAATTATTTAATTAGTGTAGATAAGAGGAAATGAAAATTTAATTAATGTAGATAAGGGAAAATGATGAAATAATTAAATAATTAAAAATTATTTAATTAAAGAGTAAAATATGTTAGCTTAATTAAATAATTAAAATTATTTAATTAATGGGGCGGTGGTCCTAGCTCAATTGGCTAAAGCATTCTATTGTAGGCAAGAGGTCATGAGGTCTAGTCTCCCCACCGTCCCCGTGGTATCAGAGGGCATGTCGTGCCACATGAAAAAAGTTTAGTCATTTTTAAGTGTCTACAACTAGTAGTACTAATTAATTAATTATTATACCCATAAAAATAAATTACCACAATCAATGGATCTTCATCCCTTATGTTTTCATTTAGAATTACAAATTTAGGAGTGAATAAATTTATCAAATTTACAAGGTTGATGGCACCTTAATCCCAATAATTATTAAGTAGACTTGTATAAAAAAAATCAACTTCTATTAGTTATTCATTTACATGTGTAGAACCTAGTTTATGTGTGGTTTGAATATATATCTTGGTTAAGGTATCCTATTTGGTTTCAATTGTTACATATTTTACATAAAATTCATCTATGTGCCCAACTTGATAGAGGCATTGATTTGTTATTTATTCTTTATCCCATCACTTCAACATATTCTAAACAAATTAAATATTATACACATTTTGAGTTGTGTTGTATTACCAAATTCCATGTATAAGTTCATAATAGAAATAGGGGTTGTTATATCCATATTTTAAGCACTTTACTTGGTAAATAAAGTTATATGTCCTTGTATATTCAAACCAACACATAGTTACATTGTGACAACTAGAATAGGGGTATGATTTATAGTAAGGTGATTATTTAGTCCTTGTAGTATCATATAATTTAGCACCTTAAGAAAACCCCCTTGGTCTTGTAGATCCAAGAAGTGAAGGAGGTCTTACCCACCTCATTAATTGGTCCTTAGTTACTAGATTGGAATATAGGCTTTGTGGTATTATTCTTAGGTTTGACACCCCTAACATGTTGAAGACTTTCAAACCTTAGGAATTTGATACCTACAACTCATATTTCTAACAAATTCCATGGGATGTGTATTTTATTTGGTTGGATTTTTTGGTCATAATAGTGCATTGATATGTTCATTATAGTGAGACAAAGATATGGGTGTTTGGAGTACATCTTATTCATGTTACAATACTATGAGACTATTATGGCATTATGGTAGTAGTGATTTTGGTCACTTACAGTTATGTTTTGGAGCCTATAGTAGTTGACCATTCTATTATAAGAAGCCATGAATCATAATTTGGTGAAATCTTTGGGTACTTGCATAGTCACTAGTATCTTCTTGGTTGGAGATTGTGTTTCTACTATACTTTTTTTGAGCTACAAGTATTGTAGTTTAGTTATGATATGTTTATTGAAATTCCATGTGTAGCTCAATACTACTTTTAGATGGAGCTTTTTCAATGATGTGGATCTATCACTTTGTGATGGATGATCTTTTTAGTTGTATGTTTATTTAATGGGGAGCTCTTAGATTCTACCTAATGTGAGAAATGAGAGTTCCTTGATATTTCTTAGTTCTACTTGTATAGGGTGGTTATCTTCATGCTCTTTTAAAATGGAGATAATATATTTCCATAGAGGTATTTTGGATCCTTTGGTTGAGTTTTTGATTGTGACTTATGAATATGAATGTATGATTCTTGGTTTAGAGGATGATATTATTGTTCCATGATGGACTATGTTGGTGTCTATTTCTAGTACACCTTAAGAGAGCTCTAGAAGGTAGCCAACCTTCATTATCAATAATCTTACAGATGAATGGCCAACTCGAAGGGTAAAGGGTTTTAAGCCTTTGACCCCTGCACTTTAGGCTCTGTGGGACCAGGGATGGTATTTCCCAAGGGATTTCACAAGGGATTCTACTAAAAGAGTGAACATCTTACACAGATATGTCCCCCTTTATGCACATAGGCATTACTTAGCAAAATTTTGGTCGGCTTTCACACAAATAACCTTCTATTTATTGGGAACGGAGTGTTATTTTAGACTTGCATCTCAAAATAAACAAAATTTGATTTAGCTTTTTCATCATTATGAGTCCTTGACAAGGTATTTTGGGTGCTTCACTAGATTACAAAGACGTACATAAGATAAATCAGTGCCTCATCAATTGGGAGCAAAATCGACTACATGACAGTTGATAATGCATAAATCATGAAATCAATGGCTTATTATCATAATGCATTACACTATGAAAATTCATAGCTACCAAAACACAACTTCTTATCATAATCTTGGGAAATTTGCTTACAAACTTACGAATCCCTTCAAGTATTTTAATTAACCCCTTAGGCTAAAATAAGAATAGAATCGTACATTCAATTAAACATTGAAAGAAAAATGATAAAATGCTTGGTTTCCCATTTATAGTATTGTAATAATTAACCACAGGAGAGCATATGCTTCGGTTTTATAGATTTATCACAATATCAAAGATTCATGCAAAATTATCTAAGATTATCATATATAGGACTTGAACCTAAGACAATACCCTAATCTGTCCTACATACATTTTGTACTGGATTCATATTCAAAATTTTACCTAAGCCATTCTTGAGACTCAAAAAGAAGATCCCCTATAATGAACCTTGAAATCCATTTTATAGGTTAAGGGAGCAACAAGAAAAGGGTTCATTACAGTTACATTTCCAATAATTTTGAGGTCATTTCACCTCATGGGATTTCATTCCCGAAAAATTATATTTTCACTTGCACATCATGGGAAAGCGAAAGGTAAAAAGAGGTTTCAATCCATCAAGCAGAGATTCCGTGCAAGCCTTCCAAAAGGCGCCGCCATCATAATCCGCACTTTTCCAAAAACAAGAAAATTCACCATCAACCTCAGCAATAAAAGATCCCTCAAATCACCCATGTCAGGAAACACATCACCACACCTGGGACCCAATCACTACCAATCAAAGCACATGGGTGTCATCTAGCCTTGTCATCAGTTGAACGAACACCCTCACCTTGCCTCCTTATAGAGAGTGGAGTTGAAACCACCACCTCCTCGTCCAAGTCAGTTAATGGCACAAGAGAAATAAGGCAATAGCCACTATCAAAGACAACCCCTTCATTCCCCTCTGAGGAACTGTCACTAATCACCACCAGAGAGCTAGTTTTGTTAGAACAAACCCTAGGGCTTGCCTTTGTCCTCATTAATTATTTCACACACACCTCAGGCCCCTTCCTTTCAAACATGACTAATTCTTCTAAATAGGCTCTTGGTCGAAGATTATAAGCATCTCTCATAGTAGTTCTCTTAGTTCGCTTGTGAATGCTCCTCTTAGCCCTCATAATGGTCGGTGCCTCCTCGACTATAGTTATCTTTTCAGGTTCATAAATCAATGGCTCATGTGAGCTCAGACATTGCGACCTACACACTGGAGTGGAAGAAGAGGTCAGCTGACTCATTTTGTTTGCAACATGAACCTGATACAAGATTTGTGTGAAAAAAAACATGCTACTGTCACTAGGAGACTCCCAAATACAAGCAACATGAGCTACACCAGCACCAGATACAAAAGAAGTTACCGAAATGCAGCAAGAACAACATATTTGTCAAAGCACCAGCACATCACTCTGGCGAGAATTCACTAGGAAGCAAAACTTACTGCCTAGCACTCATGATAATTAGCCAAAGGCACTGATTTGAAATAGAATGGTGAACAATCTGAAGGAAAATCCTCATTAAATAGAGGAATTCAAAGCATGTTGTAATTAATGGCCATCCTGGTTCGCTCGCGTGACTGAAAAATCAATCACGTGCATGTTGCATCTCAGTCGTCGATCGTCATGGATTAAAACTCAATCAACGAGGATCATTAAGGATCGCCACTTGATTTATTATATGTACTTAGAAATAATGAAGAAATGCTTTAAAACTTCCATGTACTCAACCATATCCCAAAACCATCAATCTTGACACGTGTGTCGTTGATCTTTACAAGCACAGGCAAATCTGAGCCACAAACCGAAACAAATCGCCCATCGCTAGTTCATCCTTCTCATATGAGTCTCATCAACTGATGGCTAAGAATCCATTCATGAAACATCAATTGTATATTGTAGTCATGAAAGGATCATGACCGTTGGTACTTAACTGTATCGCTCATCGCGCGTTGACAACTATCAAACCATCCTAACCCTCGACAGACTGATTCTACGCGATGAATAAACTTAACCCATCAGCGATCACGGGTTTCATCCTAACCGGCAAAGGATGACATGCAATAATGGAGAAGCTAGTGATGCAAACCACGACCACCCATCAGGTGCCACACCCTTAATCCATCACCCATCGTGCATTATCCCCATGCATACCAACCTCAACCAATGAAACATTTCACCTCAGTGATGGAACACGACCTAGGCATCGACAATCGCGGGTTCCACTTCATCCTGCACAAAACAACCAGCAATATTCAAGAGGGTAGCAATGGGTCAAAATGTTGACCACATTTCTCATCGGGCGTTACTTCCTCGTGAGATTTTGATTGTTAGAGTATTGTAGTTAGATTTTGGTTGTTGTTTGTGCACCTATATCATATTTCGGTAAGTATAAATATCTTTTGGATTTTAGAGATTAAGTGTTGGGATAGTGACTAACTTAGTGAGGTTCAAGTAGAAATTCCAAGGAGCATACACTTGGAGTTAGATGTGAGTTTAACACATATATATTGAGGATATTTTTCTTTAGAGGAATAATAATCTTATAACCCTTATCTTTTTTCTCTACTTAATGGTAATGGTTTAATAGGTATTTCCCACTTGTTTTTAAAATTCATTATACTTTGTGCCTTATGTTCTCATTTGTTTAAGTATGGAGCCATGAATGTATATTCTAAGAACTTATTCAAGGAGTAGACACATGGTAATGGTTTTCTCTTGTCTCCTTATGCTTGGGCCTTGAGTTGTGTTTACTATTTCTAAGGACTAGTGTGAGGAGTGTAGGAGATGTTTGGTGGCCTTGTAAATATTCCCTTGCTTGAATTGTTATTTCATCTTCCTTCAATTGAGGATACTCGCATATTTTTAGCTTCTTTTCATTGTTATATTTTACCTTAGGATGTTGAGATGTTTTTTTTAATTTTTTTAGATGTAGATGTATCTTGTGTACATACAACTATATCATTTTTTGGTGTTGGAGAAGGATGTGTTTTGGTTTATAAAATATCTTTTGGGTGTGTGCAAGCAGTTGAGTCCACTTTGTGGTCAAAAAGTGGAAGTGTTTTCTCTAATTTCCATCTGAATTTTTTTACATTTGACCTTAAAATTTGAAGCACTTAGAGATGGAATCTTAAAAATTTCACTAATCATATAATGTAGTACTTGGAGTCTAGTTTCCAAATATGTAATTTATTTTAATACCCAGATGATACAAATCAATTTTCAATAGGCGTTTCTAAAAATCACTATTTAAAAGTCACTTTTTTTTACCGTACCATGCACATGTACGTCATCCATATTTTGACCTAAATAATTATATTTTTCTAAATCCTTTTGGGAAAACATTTGTAACTCACTAAAGCATGTTTTTCGATATTTTTTGTAATTTTTTATTTAATTTTTACTGGCCATATTTGTTGTTTTAAAAAATCGTTGTGTACATCACGCATAAGATGACCTAAACTTACCATTTTTTGAAAAAAAAATTCAATTTGAAAAGAATTGTCTAAAGTACATTTTCGTACAATTCAATTTTCAAAAAATTATTTTAATAAAAAGTTATTAAAATACTAAAAAACCCTGATATTTCAAGTTTATGGGCTAGTTTCATTAGAAATTAATTGAAAAATAGAAAAAATCCAATTGTAAAAAATTTTGCATATTTGGAATCTACACTATCTCATCTATAATGGGTTTTAATTTCGTCAAAAAATTCTGCAAAAAAAGTCTTCAAACATATGTCCAAAGTCACTATTTTCTTGTGGCATCAACATGACCTTCAAGTTGCAAGTCAAACCAGGTCCAAAGCTTAGGTTTGTGTTCCCAATCCTTTTCCCAAACAAAAAAACAAAGCAAAAACCCAACCAAAAATTCAAATTTTAAAAAATGGGATACCGTTTGATCCCGTTTCATAAAAAAATTGTTTTTTTATGCTTTTATGAAACAAGACCCAATTTCAAAAAAATAAGATCGTGTTTCAAAAAACAAAAAAAATATTTTTTAATGAAATAGGATCCTATTTTGTTGAACTCAATTTAAGGATTTTGGCTAATGCAAAAACTTCCATGTTTCATGAACTCAACTTCATGCATCTACCCTTTCATAGTAGTTATATTTCTATGTTTTAGATCATTTTTTTTTATTTGATACTTGATGGCATAAGGGATATGAGATCTTACCTATACAAATATAACATTGGTTGGTGTTAGGGAAGGATGTGGTTGGTTTGTAGGATATCTTTAATAGTAGTTATATTTCAAGGTTGTTGGATCAAGTTTTCTTGTATACTTGATGGCATAAAGGATATGAGCCATGTCCCTTATGTCAATGTTGTTGATTGAATTTTGGACAATTTGAATAGTTTTAAACTAGAAATTATCAATGTACTTGGAGTCCAAGGAAGGTATATGTATCATTGGACTACACTACAAAGGACTTTAAGTGTTTGTTGTTAATTGAGATGGAGTCTATGTAGAATAGTGAATATATGAGGACTTATACCTATAGATTAAGATATATATGTTGATGTAAGAATTGTTAGATTTGTGAAAACACATAAGTAAGATCAAACAATAAACAAGAACACCTTCCATGCACAAGATTTGCAAACAAAGATTTGTTATTTCCTCAATAAGAAATAAGTTACAAAATGAACCTCAAGAGTCTTCTTAAGGTTACAATGAAGGAGAGTTCTTATGAGAGAAAATCCTAGATGATAAAGGGATTAGATCATGATAAGCATCGTCATCAAATGTGATGAGATAGAATGATCTAATAATAGCTCAAACTAATAAAATAAAAAATAACTCATAAGTTTTAGCTTAATTGTATGAAATGAAATTAGCCTAATAATCAATTAAAGATTAATTAATTATTAAATAATGAATGATTACTATAACACACAATAATAAATAAATTTCATTACAAGTGGTATCATCCTATGTGATGAGATAGAATGATCTAATAATAGCTCAAACTAATAAAATAAAAAATCCTCCTAAGTTTTAGGTTAAGTGCATGAAATAAAATTGGCCTAATAATCAATTAAAGATTAATTAATTATTAGCTAATGCATGATTACTCTAACACCCCTCCTTAAGTGAAAACTTGGGGAGTAAAAAAACCCTAAAAAGTGAAAGTATAAAAAGAAAAGAATGCATGATGGGTTTTGACAAACAAGGCTTGATGAGGTACCCATGTACAATCTAATCTCTCACAATTGGAGAAAAGGATAAAACCTCGTGTGAAAAAATCCTCTTCAAAAGAGACAAAGGAAAATGAAGGACTAAGAAGTCTCCAAAACAATGTCCCAAAAAAGAATAAGAACATGAAGAACATCTTTGAAGTATGAGGAAGTCATATATAATTTTTGAAAGTTGACCGTTATAATGCTATAATGAAGAACCCCCTCTAAAATAGATAATGATCAGGATCAAGAAGATAATAATCTACATGAGTTCTCCCAACAACACTACTCGAACAATGATCATATGGAAAACAAAGCCAAAAAAATTGACAGTTGAAAATATAAATGGAACATGTACCAATAGTCTAAAGAACATTGATCAACTAAAAATGGACGGTCACTTCCAGAAATAGGAATGTAAGAGTGTCCTTATGGAAAATTCTCCATCTCACTAAAATACATAGGTAACTAATCGTTGCATCCATGTAGTACATAGGAACAAAAAGAGTTACATAGTTCACTCCAAAATGAACCAAGGAAGCAATAGCACCAATAGTAGAAACCCCCCCATAATGCAAAAATGGGAGAGCCATGATAAGTCCATTGAAATTGTGTGTCACCAAGAAGTGCATGAAGCAAAACTAAGAACATTTGAATGTGCACATAAAAGCACTTGCAACTGAAAAAGGGTGTGAAAATAAGGCACACACGTATGAGGTAAGAATCATTGGCATTCAATGTTGTCATGGAAAGGAGACTCACTTTAAAAAGGTGTGATGGAAAAACAAAGGCACTACACAACCCTCCCATGGAACTTTATAACATAGTGTGAGTACAAAAGTCACAACAAGATGTGTGAAATCCCCAAAAGGCATGTAGAACAGTGGCACTTTATCTCAGTGCATCTACAAAAGAGAAAGTGCTTAAACATGGCTATAATGCTCAAAAAGGAAAAAAAATGTTAGAAATACATTTAAAACAACCAAAAAATCATCCCACACAAAAATAATTTTTCTTAGAGCTAAAACATCCAAGATATTCACCAGAATGTGTAAACACAAAAAATGAATAAAATGTACTTCGAGAAAAGAAAAAAAAAATGTGTATGGATAACTATGAAGAGCTCTAGAAGACCTTTCCAAAGTTGCTTGAATAGCAAAAAACAAAGAAACTAATCAAAATTTATGAGCTCGGGAGTGAAAACAACACTTTTAACTTTAGCAGGTTGTATAATGCCAACATTAAAAAAATGGTGATGAGATCCACACCACTAGAAAGTACATGGATCCAACTTTTTGACGATATTTTGTTTGCCCAATTTTGATACCATACACCCAGTTATGGCCAAAAGAAAAAAATATTCTCTTAGGGCACAAAGGGGGCTTGAAGGGATCCCTATTGACATCCATACCACTGATTTTAGAAAAATATTTTCTCATGTCATAAAAATCCATCCCCTAGGAAAAAAAAATTGTTGGAATATTCCTCCATGTAGAATGAAATATGTAGAAGATATTCCAAAATATTCTAGGACTCACTGCATGCTGAGAGAAAATTTGACGTTCGTTAGAAAGGAAAAATGGTCATTGAGAAATACATAGGAAAGATCATTAATGGAGAATTAGTAGGCTCTGATGTTGGGGAAGGTTTGAATCCCCAGGTGGTAGAAAAATCCAATTGTCAACTAAGTAAGCATCTTCAGCATAAACCAAAGGTCATGGCACAAGGTATGGGTCGGTCGCCAAGGCATAACCTTATGCGCAACTAAATGTTGCTACATTTTTTTCTTTTTAATAAAAAACCCTTAAGAAATATTATTTTTAACTATTTTTTTTTTAAATCATCATACAACAAGCCATACAAGGGTCATATGGCTCCTATACCATAAAAATTTGCCTAAGAAGCTCACAACGTTAACTATATGCAAATTTATAGTCAAAATTCATTTTTCCAACCTCCTAAACATAATGGTGAGATCCATTTAGCTCCAAAAAATCACCAAAAATAAGCTAAAGCCTAAAGCCTACAAAAAAATGAAGATTCTAGATTTAAAGCCTCCCTATAACCCTAGTTAAAGAAAACCCTCAAAATTTGAGAGGGGGTTTGCTGAATCCATGCTCTGATATAATGTTATATTTATGAAAACACACAAGATGCAAGATGAAACAACAAACAATAACACCTTCCATGCATGAGAGTTGCAAACAAAGATTTGTTATTTCCTCAACAATAAAGAACTTGCAAAATGAACCTGAAGAGTCTACTTAATGTTACAATGAAGGAAAGTTCTTATAAGAGAAACCCCTAGATGATAAAGGGATTAGATCATGACTATAAGTGTCATCATCATGTGTGATCAGACAAAATGATCTTTAATAATAGTTCAAACTAATAAAAGAAAAGAATCACTCCTAATTTTTAGCTTAAGTGCATGAAATAAAATTAATTTAATAATTAATTAATCATTAGCTAATGCATGGTTACTCTAACAAGAATGTATAAATTTTATATACTTATCCTATTTTTATGTATGGTTATTTTAATATATCAATACTTAGCCATGGTTATTATTCTAGTTGTTGAGTTGAGCATGCAACAGATACTCAATCATGTTCTAGAGGATATGGACTTCATTATATTTATTTGCATTGAGGCATGATACAATGGTTTCTTTGTGAAATTTAGAGTGTTTTATTGTCTTCAATTTCTTACCTTTGGAATGATGAAGGCTCATAGTATTGTAATTGAGATGGTGGTCATTTGGTTTATGTTGTAGGTTGCCTTGATAAGCTTGTAAGCAGGTATTATTTCGTGTAGCATGCTTATATATTTAATGGTTTGTTTATTTGGTTGAAACCCATTATGCTTTTGTAATGTGAATATCAAGTGGGAGAATATTGGTATTAGCATGATATTCACTTTGCATATCCTAAGTGTCTATTTATATTATTATTCTCCAAATATGTAAATAATATATGTGACTTCAAAAGAATGAAATGATAAAATGGGATACCCATGTGAGGGTGGGGAATATGTAATTTAATTTTTTTGGGGAACTTGGAATTTTTTATGATGATGCAACAAGTAGGGTGTCAAATTGGACTTGTACGAACATCCTCTATAATAAGTGAGCATGGAATTTAATTAGTATATCAAGGGAGTGACTAGGAGTTGCATATGCCAACTTGAATAATGAAAGGAATTTGGGTACACGAAAAAGATTCCTACACCAGTCTATTAGAGGAGAGAATGTGGAAATTTTAAATGTATCAAGCCGATAAACAATTATATACAATAAGATGCACATAACATGTAACATAAAAAACATTACAGATACAAAAAAAACACATAACACCATAATATACCTGAATAATGTATTATATGTAAACAATAGTTACAATACACTTATAGTGCAAGCCTCTATAGGAGTTTGTTCATGTTATAAATCTGGAACCAATTCAGTAACATAACGATACCTATAAAGTACACTCTCATACAACTCTAAATGCAACACATATTTTTATAGCTCAAGAAAAATTTGGATGCCTAGAATATTTACATGCAAGGCGCCACCCAACATGCATGTCATAATTTGTTATAATTAGCTCTTACATCATCATAATCTATCATATAACAATCCATCATAATCAACCATAATTTACTTATGGCATATGACAAACTCCACCAAATTAGCATAAAATTAGGCCCCGCAAAATGGGATGCCCACCTCCACCAATTTAGCTTACAATTTCCATGCATGGCTCTTATAGCTATCATAAACCGTCATGTCAAGTTTTCAATGCTTGTCATAATTTATGACATATCAACTTATGACAATTGCCACCATTTTAGACCCAAATTTAGGCCCTCAAAAGTGGAAACCTACCTCCTTTAAATTAGCTTACAAAATGCACCTGTCACCTTCCATGTAGGATGCCATGTCACCAACGGGTCCCACAAAGTGCCACAACATTGGTAGGCTAAAAATATAAGGATAAAATAAATAATTAATCATTAAATTTAAAGTTTAGGACTTGTAAAGGTTGAGACACCTTAATCCCAACATTCTCCCACTTATTGAAGACCTTTAAAGAGTCATCAGCAATATAACTACTTAGGGTCGAGAGGCCCATGGGACTAGAACACCATCTAAACTTCTTTGTGTTCACTAGCTTTTTTTATGAATCTGCTATTGAACACACCTGGCGACATAGAGGGGGGTGAATCAGTCTACACAAACACTTCCAGAACTTGAAATTTTAACACAATACAAACTTCTTGACCAAATCAAAACCCTCAAACTAAATAGTAGTAGAGAAGGACATAACAGTGTAAAGCTCCAACAATTTCAGCAATAAAAGATATAGAAATTCTAACCTTAACCAGATTAGTAGAAATGAAAGGGAAACAAGAAACACACATCCACAAGAAGACACTAGATTTATGTTGAAACTCCAATGAGGGAAAAACCACAGTGAGAGTTAACTCACAATATAAAGGTTCACTACTAAAAAGGACTTGCAAACTAAGGAAAACTACCTTAGATCAAAATACAAAGGACTTGTAGAAGTGAAGCTAACACAACTCTAGGTGCAAGATACAAGGACCTGATAAGATTCACTATCTCAGAGTAGGATATAAAATTTTATAGAAGAATTACAATATTTGTCAACTTAACACTCTATTGACTTAGGAATTCAAGCACATTTTATCTTTCTTTCACACACTTTCATACTTTCTTTGTGTGATATTCAATGTATTCTAGATTCACACTTCTTCACGCTTATTCAAACTTCCATATGTCTTGCATTTGAAATGGTCTCACATCTATATCCACTGCAAGACCTCAAATCGTTAATTAGGTCGACTAGAAGATAATACACACAATAGATTCAATAGTTGGAACACACAAACATAATGTAGTCATATCCAGAAGATAGTTTGGACCAAAAACAATCTTGTTACATCTTTTGATGTGATCCAAAATCATTCACATGCCAGTGCACATCAAGCTAAGTTGGTATCAAGGAAATTTATAGATAAATCATGAAGCTCATAAACAGTCGGCCCAAAAACATACATCCAATTGAATTAACACAACGCAAACTCAACCAAGATAGGTGAGGACCCAAAAATATCTTAACACATCTTCAATTTTTGGTGCAGACCCCCAAGCACATGACACAAGCAAGAGAAAAAGCCTCATTGGCTATATATCTGCAAGTAACCCAAAGATCCAACTCAAGACACAATGCAGCACCAAAGATTCCAATCAAAAATGTGTGGATCACATGGGTATGTTCCATGAACATCCAACAACACTTCCTAAAATTTCTTCATACTTTTATGCACTAGAAACTACAACAAACCAAACAGGAACAAAATAGTTTATCTCAGAAACATAGAATGCTCACTCATGAGCTATAACATTAACAAATCAAATTGTAGACCACTTTGACACATGAAATTGGAACTGAGATACTACACAGATATTGATAAAAAAATTACCAAGCCACAAAAGGAGAGACATCGATACAAAGAAATATGGATCATTTTTCAAACTACTCTAGACAACCAACAACACTGCCAACCTTCTACAGTTCATAGAAATATCTTTAGCAACATTGGTGACCTAAAAATATAGGAGTGCAACATCCATAGAACACTAACTTTGAATCTCAAACTGCAAGACCATATCTTCAACAATAGAGAAATCCAAAGCATTCTCCCAAGAATCATTCAAGCAACTTCTTGAACCAAGAACACTTAACCAACGTGTGATGGCTAGAAATTTCTTTCAATGACACAGGCTTCATCGAGAACAATAGGAGAGAGCGTAAGACATAATGTAGACCCTCAACAAAATCTCTCCACTATTAGCAATACTTATAATCCCCATCTTAATATATCATCATGAAATCAACTCTACTAACAACAACTATAATCAATACTTCTTAGATAAAGAATGACATCCAATCATGAACTTCAACAACACCACTATAAATCAATATTAACCCAAACTAAATGTTGTCAACAATGAAAACCAATGTCAAAAAACTGACATAGAATAAGGAATGAAATTTAACCATGAACTTTAGTGACAACATCACACAGCAATGACATCCCAAATAATTCACCAAGTGTTGTCATCAACTACTATCAACAATTTCCCAAACAATCTTCTCAAATATTGACATCAATGACAACCACTTTCAAACATATAACAATATTCATCAAGTATCGACATCAACAAATATCATTAAACTCACAAACATATGACAACCAATAATCAGTATTGAAATCAATGATAACAATTGCCAACAATCTCCCTCTTTGGCATTGATGGAAACACACATCTATTCACTCTCCCCCTTTGACATCAAAGACAAAGGGCAACACACACCTACATATAGAGGGCAACAAAATATTCTCTAGCTTCAAGACAAAGGAGTAAATATCTTCAATGGAAAAAACAACACAAACTCCCCCTTTGACCAACATCACTAATATTTGCGCATCTACATAAAACTCCCCCTTACCACCAACTCCACTTGAGAGGTAGCACACATCAATCCAAGAGAAAAAGATATGGCATGAATTTCTCCCCTAAGAAAGATGCATCATCTATGCATCTAATTAGAACAAGGAGGGGCAATAACCCCTAACTTCTATTGGAGACACTCAAAAGTATCCTCTAAAATTCCCTTTTGTGAAGATATCTGCAATCTAATCTTTGGTAGGAACATACTCCATTCAGACTTCATGCTCAACAACTTTCTCTCTCAGAAATTGATATCGAATAGAAATATGTTTAGTCCTTGAATACATTACCAAATTTTTAGAAATATTAATTACATTTGTATTATCACACAATATTGGAACAAGTTCTTCATATACCACCTTCACATCCTTCAAGATTTGCTTCATCCAAAGCAATTGAGTGCAACAAGATACTGCAACAATGTATTCTACTTCTACTATAGATAAGGACATTGAGTCCTGCTTCTTATTGAATCAAGAGACTAATTTGTCTCCCAAGAAGAATTCACTACCACTTGTACATATTCGTTTGTCCACACATCCTACCCAGTTAGCATAAGCACTCAAAGAGAAATTTTGATCCTTTTATACCACAAACCATAATCTAGAGTTCAATTCAAATATATGAATATCCTTTTCACTACTTTCTCATTAGCTTGAAATTTGGAAACCAAACATACTACATCCATAATATCAACCATAAAACACATTGAGACATGCAGAATGTCCACATGAACTTAGATAACAAATTTGTACATACACTAATTGGCACAAGTACCCAGAATAGATAGTCATCCAGAACTATATATAGCATATTGCCTTTTGAAAACTGTACTTACAAACCTCCAAATTACTTGACACGCAAAATTAGTGCATTCCTGAACATGTCCACCAAATTGTATGGAAAAATCATCCTTTCTTGAGGAATGTAGAGCATTCCAACAAGCCTTCAACATCACTTTTTTTTTCTAAATCATAAGCATAAACTCTATTACTTATATCTTTTACTTCAGAAGGTATACAGGCTTGAAAACTTGAATATAACACCTTCACATCTTGATTAACTCATCTTCTAAAGCACAAGATCAAATCTTGCACTGTAGAGGGAAGCAGACCAAAAATACCATGAATCTACCTTAGAATATATGTTGTGAATGCCTAAATCAACATCTTGAAACTTGTTGCTTTTACTGAAGGATGCTATGGTCGCTTGTTTGGCTGATGGGTTGGTTTCTCTTCGGATCCTATGGAGGTGGATTCCTCTCATTTTGAGGTGGAGATGGGAGGTGATGGTTTTTTATTTACTCAATTTCTTATCCTATTGAGGTGGATGCTTCTCTTATAGAGGTGGAGGTTGAGGGGGCTAGAGATCTCAGTTGGTAGTGAATTAGATGGTCATAACATCCTCTCCATTAGAGGGGAGCTCTCTCCTTTAGAGGTGGAGAACGAGTTAGTTTTTTGGTACCAGGTGAGTTTGTGCTACAAGGAAGCTAAGTTCTTGCAGTTTTTTGTTGTGTATCCCAAAGCCCCTATTGAGGTGGGGTGTGGGGATCTTTTGGTTTTGTTCAGAAAAAGGGTCCGGTTGGTGTTTTACACCAGTTTGTTCTCTATTTTTCTAGGATTTGAAATGGATATTTTGAGCATTTGGTTTGTTGACGCCTGGTTGATTCAAGCGATGCTCTTTATTTTTATGGGTTCAAAAATAGATCTTTTGAGAAGTAAGTTTGTTGATGCCTGACTGATTAAAGAGGAGCTAAAGTTTATATATTGGTTTAAGGCTCCTATCAAGACCTACTTGTAAAAGGTTTTAAGGCCCATTTTGAACGTGTTTCTTGCAACTCATCTTTTCTTGTCTCTCTTTTTATGGTTGTTGTTGTTCTAGTTGATGATGGTCTGCATCTTATTTTTTAGGAAGCCCTCTCTTTGTTCAGTTTTCAGGCCCTTGTAAAACATGTTTGTACTAGGTTTCAGGGCCCCATCAAAACTTATTTTACCCTTAATCAAAAACATTTTGAAACTTACCTTTATGTGTGGTACACCAACCTAGAATGATATCAATGAAAACAAGTGTACCTACCTCCACACATCTTCCAATTGACCAAAATTTTCAACAAAAGGTTCATTCTTGCATCACAGATTTGCACATCAACTGATCTGATCCAATTCTTCTTTTATGTTGAAGTTCTACAAGTAAAATATCTCCTTGATATAATTCTCTATCTCAATTTGTCTTAGGATCTTGTACAGAATGCACAAGTGTAGAATCAAAATTCTTCTCATTTTCTTGAGCTTGCTCTTCCTTCCAGACCTTTTCATTACCCTTCCTTTGCTAATTAAGGGATTCATCCTTTTTCTAAATAGGTGGCTTTACAAAACCAATTCTGCAATAATTTTCCTTATGTCTCATCTTATTGCATTTGTATCACACAATGTTGTGCTCTAGAACAAATGTGTTCCTCTTCATCTTAGATCTGCACTCAGTAGCTTTATGACCAAAATTGGTATAAGCATAAAAATAACCATGAAATGAAATAGTAATTATTTCTTTGAGGAAAAAAATATATTCTACTCGTGTTATAATTCATTCCTTGTCTAGATCTACAATCATCAGCCTTATGCCCAAATTTACTACAAGAAAAACAATGACCTTGAAAAGATTGATTGAATCGGGTAGGAGCATGTTGCCTTGTAGGTGGAGGACTTCTGAATTATTTTTGTTTCTAGACAATGATGAGTCCATATTATTTCTTGCCATCTTGATCATTCTTTGCATTTCTAGAGGCATTCTTCTTGGAATCTTCAATGCAAACTTTCTCTTCCTTTTTCTCAGGTTTTCCATTTGATTTGGAGCTATCAGGACCAGACTTTTCTCCTTTGTTATTTTGTTCTTTTTCTCTTTCCAATTATTTTCTTAGAGTGACTATCTCCTCCTCAGGCTTTAAGAACTTAAAAACTTTGTTATTGAACTTATCTTTCAAATAAAAGATCGCAACATTTTCCACTTTTAGTTTAACTTCACATTCTTTACCTCCTTCTAATTTGGTTTTCAATTTGTCAGTTTCTTCCTTTTATTTTTCAAGCAATCTCTCATATTTTTTATTTAGTGTCTTTGCTTCATTCAAGTCTTCTAAAGCAGAATGGATTTTTCCTTCAAAACCTATTTCCCAATCATCTGAATTGAAGTCCCAACCTTCAGGCTCCATAGACTCTAGATCTAGTTTAGAGGAAAACATATCTTTATCACTCAAGGAGCCAAACTCCTTGCATTTTTCAATATTACACTTTTTTTCATTAGCATTAAATTCCATAAAGTGGGTTTCATCATTTGAATCATTCTCCTCATCTTCTAAGGAATTGTTTCTTTGTTTGGAATAGAGACCATTTTTAACCTTATCTCTTTTATTGATATCATTTGAATTTTTATATGGACATTTAGATGCAAAATGACCAATCCTTCCATAATTGAAAAACTTGAAAGGTAACTTACCTTTGTATTTGTTAGTTCCTTTCTTTAACCTTCTCACAAATTTTGCTTCAACTTCATCAAATTCATCATTTTGATTATAAACTTCATCTTTAATCCTTTTGTTAGCTTTGAATGCAACTTCCTCTTTTGGAACATCTTGATCAAGCTCTCTCATTTCAAAGGTAGTAAGAGCACTAAACATTTCATCAACTGAAACTGATCCAAGTCCTTGGACTCTTCAATGGAAGACACTATATGACTATAAGATTTTAGGAGATATCTCAAAACCCTCTTCACAATTTCATTCTCTTTTACTTCTCCACCAAGACCAGTGATGCCAAAAACTACTTCATGCACCCAAAGCATATAAATTGCAATATATTCATCCTCTATCATCCTCAATGTCTCAAATTTTGTTTTAAATATATTTACATCTTGTCTTGCTTTAATTTTGTATCACCTTCATAGATGTTGCTAAGCTTTCCTTAGACATATTTAGTAGAATTAAAATTCATCACCTTCAAAGTTTCTAAATCAGCCAATCCATACAATAGAGCATTCTTAGCTTTGTAATTACACTCATATAACCTAATTGCAATTATATTTGTTGGAGGAATAGTAGGAGCAACATAACCATCTTTGATTGATTGCCACACACCAAACCCTAAAGAGTTTAGGTGGCATTCCATTCTTAGTTTCCAAAAAGAATAATTAGTCCCATCAAACCTAGGACCCTTGTATGAACCATCATGTGCCATCCCAAATCTTTGCCTCAAGTTGTTAATATTCTTGAGAGGGGGGGTGAATCAGTCTACACAAACACTTCTAAAACTTGAAATTTTCAGCACAATACAAAAAAATTGACCAAATCAAAACCCTCAAATAGAATAGTAGAAGAGAAGGATATATTAGTGTAAAGCTTCAACAAATTCACCAATAAAGGATATATCAATTATAAATTTAACCATATCATAAAAAATGAAAAGAAACAAGAATCACACATCCACAAGATGACACCAAATTTACGTGGAAAACCCAATAAGGGAAAACCATGGTGAGAGTTAACTCACAATATAAAGGCTCACTTCCAAAAAGGACTTGAAAACTAAGGAAAAATACCTTAGAGCAAGATACAAAGGACTTGAAAAACTAAAACTAACACAACTCTAGATGCAAGATACAAGGACCTAATGAGATTCACTATCTCAAAGTAGGATACAAAATTTTATGGAAGAATTACAATATTTGTCAACACAACATTCTATTGAATGAGGCATTCAACCACATTTGATCTGTCTTTCACACACTTTATCTACTAGATATTAAATGTATTCCATATTCACACTTCTTCACTCTTATTCAAACTTCTATACATCTTGCATCTAAAATGTTCTTGCATTTATATCCACTACAAGACCTCAAAACATCAATTAGGTCATCCAAAAGAGAATAAAAGCAATAGATTCAATAGGTCGGCCACACAAACATAATATGGTCCCATCTAGAAGATAGAGAGTACCAAAAACAATCTTGTTACATCTTTCGATATGACCCAAAATAATTCACATGCTAGCACACATCAATCTAATTTGACATCAAGGAAACATGTAGATGAAACATGAAGCTCATAACCAATCTACCCAAAAAACATAAATTCAATTGAATTAACAAGATGTAGTATCAACTAAGATAGGCCAGGACCCAAAAACATCTTAACACATCTTCAATTGATGGCGTAGACCCCCAAGAACATGGTGCAATTAAAATAACAAGCCTTGTCAACTAGATATCCACAAGTAACCTAAAAATCCAACTCAAGACAAAATGTAGCACCAAAGAGGAAAATAAAAAATATGTGGATAACATGGGGATGTTCCATGAACATCCAAAAATACTTCCTAAAATTTCTCCATGTTCTCATGCCACCAACAACCACCGCAAACCAAACAAGAACAAAATACTTCATCCAAGAAACATAGAATGCTCAATCATGAGATATAACATTAACAAATCAACTTGCAGACCACTTCAACACATGAAATTGGAATTAAGATACTACATAGACATTGAGAACAGATTCACCAAGTCACAGAAGTAGAGACATCAATGTAAAGAAATGTGGAGCATTTTTCAGACTAGTTTAGACAACCAACAACACTGCCAACCTTCTGCAATTCATAGAAATCTCATCAGTAATACTGTTGACCTAAAAATATAGGAGTTCAAAATCCATAGAACACTAAATTTGAATCCCAAACTACAAGAACATGTCTTCAATAGTGGAGGGATGCAAATAATTCTCCCAAGAAAACTTCAAGCAACTTCCTGAACCAAGAACACTTAACCAACTTGTAGAGTCTATAAATTTCTTTCAGGGACATAGGCTTCATCAAAAAGAATAGGAGAGATCATAATACATACTTCATACCTTCAACAAAATCTCTCCACTTTTAGCAATATTTATAATCCTCATCTTAATATATCATCATGAAATAAACTCTCCTAACAACAACTATACTCAATACTTCTTAGATAAGGCACGACATCCAACCATGAACTTTAGCAACACCACAATAAATAAATGTTAACCCAAACTAAATGTTGTCAAAAATGACAACCAATGCCAAAAAACTAACATTGAATAATGCATGACATCCAACCATGAACTTTAGCAACAAATTCACACAACAATGACAACCCAAACAATTCACCAAGTGTTGTCATGAGCCACTTTCAACAATCTCCCAAACAATATTCTCAAATGTTGACATATGACCACTACCAAACATATAACAATCTTCATCAAGTGTTGACATCAACAACTACCATCAATCTCACAAAAATATGACAACCAACAATCAGTGATGAAATCAATGACAACAACTACCAACATTTGCAAAATTCATCAAGGTGTCAACCTTCTCCAATTTAACCTTCCCATCTTCCACCATATCGTGAATAAAATGAAACTACACATCACTATGCTTTGTTCTGGCATGGAAAGTAGGATTCTTTACCAAAAAAATGGCACTCTAACTATCACAATAGATAGTGATTTTTCCTACATCAAGTCCAAAATTTGAACACAAACGCTTAAGCCAAATGGTCTTACAAGAATGAGTAGCTTCCATGTACTCTTCTTTTGTCATGGACAAAGTGACTAAAGCATGTTGCTTACTAATCCAACTAATGGCACTACCAAACATCATCAATACATATCCACTGGTGGATCTTTTGCTGTCAATATCTCCTACCCAATCATAATCCATAAACCCACAAATACAAATTGAATATCAAGGTCTAGTAGGATAACCATGAAAATAGGGCATACTCAGAAGTGTTGGGAATAGGATGCCATTTAATTGAAATCCTCAACATATTTCATGTATCTCCTAAGTCTTTGGAAAGTGTTCCCCAACACTAGGATTAGAAAGAGATTAAATTCAAATGAAATGAACATGTGAATTGATATTTGTAATTATTCCTAAATAATAGGAACATGTGGGGGCATCCAAAATGAGTTCCTAAATAATAGGAGCACATGGGGTACCCACATGGAAGGTGGAACCCACCTTGTTTCAGTTAACTATTTGGAGGATTGATAACACTTCAATAATGCATGTTTGGGTTCCTACAAAATAGGGATTGATATTTACATGAGTGGAGTCGCACTATCAGCTCAGTATCAGTTTAGTTCAGTTCGGTTCGGTTCAATTATCTTCAAATGCATGTAGTTATTTTGAGTTGTATACTAGTTGACTTGACTAATGAATTCAGTTGCATGACAAATAACAAGTGGATAATTTCAGTTAATTGGGGATGATCAATCATGCATAATTTTTGCATGAATTGATGGAGAGATATGTTTCAATTATCTAAGATTGACTTGGGCCCACCTTGGGTGCCCAAGTTGGCATCTTTCAGTTAACACCTTTTGCATGAGAATATATTTACAAGGATAAGTTAAGTGGGGCCATTCTTGGGTGCCAACTTCGAGGTGATGTTTACAAGATATCTTCATGACCAAAGTTCATTTAAGTGTTCAGTTTGGGCGCCAAAATTAAGGAAGACTTTGGTTTGAATTTTGTTTACAAGGTGGAACTCTACTTGCCAAATCTAGGCGTCGATTTTTTAGAGGAGCTTTATGCTCTTGTAATTGATAACTCTTATGAGTCTTGCATGCTCATAATTTTCTATTTATTGTAGCAAGTGCATAATATTTTCATATGAGTTTATTGTAGGTTGTGAAGAAGGATTGTTGAAGAAAAGGAAGCATATCAATCAAGGATTGATATAGTGTTATTGTAATCTTGTTCTAAGGTTAAATAATACAAGCACTATTGCTTTTGGTGGATTTTTTTCCCAAAAGGGTTTCTCCACGTATATGGTGTGTCACTTCTATCTTCTATCTCATTCTTCTACAATATTTTGTCTCTTTCTACAATTAGTAAAATTGAACTAAATAGATTAATCATACACAAAGAATTGTGACAAAGAATACTTAATTAGATCTATAGTCACATAGTTTTACAAGTTTTAAGCTACAAATTTAGCTTCATTTTCAACAAGAAGTACCTCGCAAATATCTAAAACCCCTCTTAACTGCATCCCAATGCACTCATCCTGGATCAACCAAAAATTGACTTAAAACACTCACTTCTTGGGCAGTGTCTAGTTTCATACAAACTATAACATACATCAAACTGCCTTAGCACTAGCATATGGTACTTTTTTCATGTCCCCTATCTCAAAATCAGACTTTGGAAAATCATATATAGAAATATTTGTCCCTTGCAACACATGAACAACTAACTATGTTCAAGTTGTCATACTGAATCTCTCCAATACTACATTCGCATACTTACTTTGTCTTAACCAAAGATTTTTGTTAGCTTTGTCTCTACTAATCTACATTCCTAGGATATACCGAGTTGCACCTAAATCTTTCATTTCAAATTATGATGACAACTGACACTTCATATTTGAAATCAAACTTTTATCTTTCCAAAAAAATAACATATCATCAACATACAATACATTGATGAGAAAACAATCATTTACAATTTTATAGTAAACACAATGATTAGATTTAGATCTCAAAAATCCAAAACTTAACAAAAAATTGTCAAATTTGTAGTACCACATTTTAGGATATTGATTAATACCATACAAATACTTTTTCAACTTGCATACCAGACATTATTTACCTTTAATCGTGTATTGTTCAAGTTGTGACATATAGATTTCTTCCTCCAAGTCACCATGAAGGAAAGTTGTTTTCACATCCATCTACTCCAATTATAAATCATATACTATTGCTAGTGATAACATGAACCAAATAGATGTTAACTTTACACCAAGAGAGAATATATCACCATAATCTATCCCCTCCATTGTGAATAACCCTTTGTGACTAACCTTGTTTTATGCTTCTCAATACTCCCATTAGGACCAACTTTCTTCTTGAACACCCATTTGCATGCAATAGGTTTACATGCTTCAAGCAAAGGTACCGAAACCCATGTGTTATTTTTATTCGAGGAAACCATCTCCTCCTCCATGGATTTCATCCAAGAATTTTCATCACTCATACATTGCCTCTTGCATAGTCCTTGGCTCATCAACATTAACAATCAAAGCAAAAATGCAATCAAAATCATCTACTGAATACCCAAACCTTTCAAGTTATTGTCGAATATGAGTGCACCTCATTAATGGTTGAGGTTGAGTTTCTTCTTCTTCTAAGATTTTTGATATGCTAGAACTCTCCCCATCATTAGGTCTATTATGGGCTACTGATTCAACTTTCTTAGGGTCAAGAGCAAGTTGAACCACATCTTTTTTGTTCTTTTATAGGCTACAAAATAGTGGAAGAAGGTTTCATCTCACTAAATATAACACTTTGAATGTAGAGAATATTTTAGCCACTAGACCCCAAAGCTTGTACCCTTTCACACCAATACCATATCCGATGAAGATACACTTAATAGCCTTTTTTTCTAACTTTGACCTTTTCTCCCTTGGTACATGAGCATATACCTCACACCAAACACACAAAGATGTCTCAACCACACCTCCATAGGTGTCTTCTTAATAAGAAATGATATAGGAGATATATTAACTAGATAACATGCAGTGGCAACAACTTCAGGAAAAACTTTTGTTCAAGGTCAGCTCCACTTAGTATACTCCTAGCCCTCCATCAACGTCTTGTTCATCCTCTCTATAATTCCTTTTTTTAGGGGTATATGGAGTTGTCTTATACCTTTAAATCTTGTGTTATTTACAAAACTTATCAAAATATATGGAACAAAACTCACCACTGTTGTTAGTCATCAAACACTTAATCTTCCTACCAGTCTGATTTTCTACCAAGGCCTTAAACTCCTTAAATTGAATAAAGACTTCAGATTTACTTTTGATAAAATAAATAAATGTCCTTATACTACAATTATCTATGAAAGAAACAAAATATAAAGATTTTGATAATGAAATGACATTTATAGGACCAAAAACATCAAAATGCACATAGTTCAAAACCCCAAAAGATTTATGAGAATTCTGATAAAATTGAACTTAATTTTTCTTTCCATAAACACAATGTTTGCAAAAATTAAACTCAGGCTACAATAATCAAGCCCCACAATAAGGAATTTATTTTTTAGGGTTCTTAAATCCTTTTCACCAATGTGACCAAGTCTTTGGTGCCAAAACATTATCTTCTTTAAAAGTAACTTCATCTCCAAAGCATGAGCACCCTTGGGTACCCGGGAAGCATGACCATCGGACGTGGATGCAACTTTCTTCTTTGATGTTGGTTCCAATGGTGAGGATAGTGACTTAGAAGTTATTTTCTTCATCTGCATAGAAGAACATGTGAAGTGGAGTTAGTGGAAAATGGGAATGAAGCATGAATTATTCAAATAGGGTTAGAATTCATAATACCCAAATCAAAAAAATGATCAAATCCCACTTATAAATGAAATTGAATGCAAACAAGTTATAAATCAACAATAGTAATTAAAACCCAATTCAAAACATGAAATCAAACATGTACAAACCTAGCATTCCATTTTGAAATTGGTTGATGGTGTGTTGGATTTCTCAACATTAGCACCCATAATTACAAAAGCTTCAAATGACCTAGATGATGATCAAATTGATCAAATGATCAAATGATATGAATGTGCTCAAATGACTCTACGTAGTGATTATGGAGGGATGGAGGCTATTTTATATATTTTCAAGATTTAGATAAATGGTTGAGAATAGATCTTGAGATCAATGGATGAGATTAGATCAAGGAGGATCAAGGATTGAGATTAATTTGAACTCAAAATATCTCCACAATTTTAGGGAATTTGTTAAGATATTTTGAAATGAATGAGGGAGATTAGATCAAGAAAATGAAAGGTTGGGGATGAATGAGAAACTTGAGATATTTTGGGATATTTTAAAAAAGAATATTCTATGAGAATATGCCTTTGAGAGGGAAATTAGAACGATTAAATAATTCAAGGTTATTTAATTATGAAGGATTGGGATATTCCATTTTAAAAAAGAATATTCATTGCAAATGGGAGGGAATTAGATAATTAAATCATTTAAAATTATTTAATTATGAGACATTAGAAGAAAATTAGATTTATTGCTAATTAAATAATTAAAATTATTCAATTAGAAGTGATAAGAGGAAAATTAGTGAAAAATGATGAATTAATTAAATAATTCAAAACTATTTAATTAATAGAGGAAATCAAGTTAATTAATGAAAATGAATTTAAAAGGGGAATTAGTGATGCAAGGGATGTAAATACAATTTTAATGCTGAAAATGATAAATTTCTTACATAATGGGTATGACGAATCTAGGAGCACTATTCATACACACGATGAGCTTTTCATTCCTCCCATTGGTTGCATCACCTCATTAGTCCTAATAGGACCTAGATTTGTAAATGCACTTTCTGGCATTATCCCGGGGTATGAGCTCTTTAGAGTGAAACTAGGCATCCGTTGGTTTGTTGCTATGAATGTAGTTCCCTCAGTAGCTCATAAGTTCCTAAATTTTTCCCATGAGGGTACAGTGCATGTAGTCCATGATACTGGTTATAAATTTTCGATTGTACATGGGGGCTACTCGTTGGATCACTTTTGGCCTACGCCCATTGGTCTGCTTCCTCCTAGGATGGATCTCTTGTACCGAACTTACATGAGGTACAAGAGTGGGGGCATAATGCATAAAGTGAGATACCCTCCTTCTCCTTATGCCATTTCACATAAGGCTCGCTTCAAGGTGGATAGTGAGGCCACCTTGGCTCGAAAAAGGGAAGAAAAGAAGCACATCCAACACCCTTCTTCTTCTTTTTCTATTTTTTATGTCACTTGCTCTCACCCTATTGTGGTACCATTGACTTCTACTCCTAGGAATTTGTTAGAAAGTTTGACGGTGCCTTCTTGGTGAAAGCCCAAGCGTTCAATGTTTCAACTTCCTGTCTTACCCACGGTGCCTTGGCCTATTCGGTATGGTAAGGGGAAGGGTCATGTAGGGCATCCTTTATGTCTTAGCCTTTGTGGCCTCCTACTACTCTTGCCTCTCAAGCAGTGAATGGGAAGAGGCTTGTTGCTGAAGCATTAGAACCGACTCCCTTCATTGTTGTTACCTCATCTTCTCAATATCCTCCTCTTGTTCCCATCCAGGAGTCTCTCCCTCTGCCAGAAATGAATGCAATGGGTACTCTGATGGTCAAACAGGAGTCTTCCATCCCTTCTTATCCTCCAACCTCTAGCTCTTAGAGTCATAGAAAACCCCCTTGTGCATGAGCACAAGCATTGGAGAAAGGATTTGGCCATTGAGCAGGCCATCCTGCAAAAGATGGAAGAGGAGCTAGCAGTTCCTGCTTCAACACCTTTTGTTGTGTCCTCCTCTCTCATCCTCTTTGCTTCAGTTTCTTTAGCTTTGGTCTTGCTTCTAGCTCCCACCATAAGCATAAGTGATCCTCACCCAGAAAGGGTGCAAGTGTTTATTTCTCCTTCGATTGAACCACCGCATTTAATATCCCTCCCAGACATCCTATCATTCTCAAAAATTTTGGACATGTCGAATACCTTAGTGGTGTACATCACGGTTTTTTCCTCTTCCTTTATGCCTTCTACTTCGTCTATGGGGATCTTGCATCCTCTAATGAAGTGGAATATGGAGGATGACCTTGCTAGCAATGGGGGTTGAAAGAAGGGATCACATTCTTCAGAAGGTGCTTCTATGTTGGCTTGTTTCATCCTAGTGATGGAAGAAGCCCCAGTGTCCCCAAATTTTATCACTGCTCCCGAGTCTTTCGATGAGCCTAGCAGTGGATCTCATGTGTCGCCTCCCTCACCCACTGAGTTAACACATGGCACTCATGTGAAGTGCATGTTTAACTTTGTGGATGAGGTTCATCCCTATCAGTGATCTTCGTGAAATCGTTGATGTTCACCCTACAAGAACTGAGCAAAGAAGACCTTAAGGGGCCTTCTTCCTTAGCTCTTGTTGTGGGAGGGTCAGAGGGTTCTGTTGATGGTGTTTTTATGCACTTCACAATACAGGTAATACATAGGTGCACTACCTCTCTTGAAAGACAATTTTCCACAATCAAATTGCAGAACACTATCCCAAGGTCTCTTAGATGTTAGGTCATGAAAATGCTTGGAATATCTCAGTTGATTTATGTGATTTTCTGGAATCACAAGGTGGACTTACGGATGAGTTACAAAGTGGGGAAGTTGGATCTGCAAATGGAGTTCTTAAGATGGGAAAGTTGTTAAGTGTTTGTTGCAGGTTCAAACAGTAGTCTGGAACTCCATTTCAACATCAGATTTAGCTTTACAATGTGCAATGAACCTTGCCTAATGTTACTCATTAAAAAAAAGGAAAAAGGGAAAGGAAGAGAGAAGGTTCCTAGATCTGAAACTACGAATGAACAGTGATCATGGAGGTTGCTACAGTAGACAAACTCCCTAAACTAGGTTTTGCTTGGCCAATAGGATCCTACAATTACACAAAAATAGTGCAATCTTCTAAGGACTGAAGATTTTTAGTTTGCATACACACATAATGAACATGCAAGTGAATTAAGTTGCAACAATCAAATAAAGAATCCCAGGCTAACTTTGCACAACAGCTTGTCATCAACAAGTGCCAAAAATATGGGCTGGAAATGTAAGGAAACTCAGGTGCGGAAACAGCTTCCTACACTAATCTCTTAAGGAAAGTATGGTGCAAATTCGTTTTAAACCCTTACAATTTCAGATTCGTTAATCTACTTAACAAAGATATTGCAGCAATATACCATACATACAGAAAATGAAGAATGACACAATGATTTACCCTGGGGAAAACCTTTCGGTAAAAAACCCCAGCACTCCAAAACCTGCACAATGTATTATCTTCAACACAACGGTTACAACACACTTGCAATGCAAGTTCTTTCAGGAGATTTCCAACTCTTGAAGACAAAATGCGGCAGCATGAAAAAACGTTCCAACAATACACTCACATCACAAATCTTCGCAACCCTAAAAAACGCTTATATCATGCGCTTCCCTTTTAGGGCAACTTCCGAAGATAACTGTATTAGGGTTTTACCATTCTCCGAGAAAATAGGAACTCGAAAATTTTTTTCGGGGCGATGCCCCGAACCCCACTATCGTGGAAGAGTGTACAGTACTCAACTTTATCAATTGCCACATGTCTTCACCTGTCATTGAATCTTCCAGACATAGCTCTTACGTGTCATAGGAATCCGTCATAACCGTTTCAGCCATGATCTCCTTACACACAATTCAAGATGCCGACACATTAAGTGGAGTGACACATCAACATGCAAACTAGACATGTACACTCACACTTAATTACATTATTTGCAAGAAATACATTTTACAAAACAAATAATAAGAATAGGAATTATCCAAGGTTGAGACACCTTATTCCTAACAGGAAATTCATCAAATATTGTAACAACAATCACCATTACCACTTCCATCAAGAAAATATAACTAAAACTAACTTGGAAGGTAGAACCATGCACACATAATGAGAAAACTCAAAATTAACACCCATAGATCATGCAATGCTACTTTCTATTGCTGCAAGATGTTTTTACAACAGCTCTCCAACCCTTTACAAATGAGGGGGGAGACACCTATTTATAGTTTTCCAAATTCCAAATGAATGGCTATGATTGAGTTACATTGTGTGGCTCAGATTCAATTATATTAGGGCTTCACCTACCCCACAATATTCAACACTTTAAAATACATCTTTGTCTTTTTCCTATTTTGTTTTGTAGTGGCCAGTCACTATAGCAGTTTTGTCTTCTAGCTGATTTCCCTTTTACTGTACCTGAAATTGAGTGAAAGCTACCTTCTTCCTGATGGAATTTCAGCATTCCTCATTGGATCAAATGGTTCTATCGACGGAACCATGGTAGGATTCTTGAAACCGGCAATGAGAGGTCGAAATGCTATTTTAGGAATGTTGTTTTGAAAACGGTGAACAGGGCATGGCGACCCGGATGGTATCTCCCAGCTGCAAATTTGAAATTTGAAAGGACAAGGGAGGATAAGATCCAATTTTACCATCTGGGTTAAAGTTCGTTTTCAAATCGGAGGTGCGCTTGGACATTCCGGAGATGTGAGCTCGAAACGTCGTTCTAAAAATGTTGTTTTGAAAACGGCTGACAGAGCATGGAACTCCGGATGGTATCTCCCGATTGAAAATTTAAAATTTAACAGGTCAAGGGAGGATAAGATCCAATTTTACCATATGGGTCAAAGTTCGTTTTCAAATCGCAGGTGCGCTTGGACTTTTCGGAGATGTGAGGCCAGAATGTCGTTCTGGAAATGTTGTTTTGAAAACGGTTGATGGAGCATGGAACTCCGGATGGTATCTCTCGGCTGAAAATTTGAAATTTGAAAGATCAAGGGAGGATAAGATCCAATTTTACCATTTGGGTCAAAGTCCATTTTCAAATCGGAGGACCACTTGGATGTTCCGGAGACGTGAGCCCGAAATGTCGTTCTAGAAATGTCATTTTGAAAATGGCTGACAAAGCATGGAACTTCGGATGGTATCTCCCGGCCAAAAATTTGAAATTTGAAAGGTCAAGGGAGGATAATATCCTATTTTACCATTTGGGTCGAAGTCCATTTTCAAATCGAAGGTGCGCTAGGACATTTCGGAGATGTGAGCCCGAAATGCCATTTTGGAAATGTTGTTTTGAAAACGGCTAACGGAGCATGGAACTCCGGATGGTATCTCCATGCTACAAATTTGAAATTTGAAAGGTCAACGGAGGATAAGATCCAATTTTACCATCTGGGTCAAAGTTCATTTTCAAATCGGACGAGTGCTTGGACATTCCGAAGATAAGAGGCTGGAATGTCGTTCTAGAAATCTTGTTTTGAAAACGGCTGATGGAGCATGGAACTCTGGATGGTACCTCTCGGCTGCAAATTTGAAATTTGAAAGGTTGGGGGAGGATAAGATCCAATTTTACCATATGGGTTGAAGTCCATTTTCAAATAGGAGCGCTTGGACGTTCCGGAGATGTGAGCCCGAAATCTTGTTCTGGAAATGTTGTTTTGAAAATGGCTAACAGAGCGTGGAACTCCGAATGGTATCTCCCAGCTGAAAATTTGAAATTTAAAAGGTCAGGGGAGGATAAGATCCAATTTTACCATTTTATTCGAAGTTCATTTTCAAATCGGACAAGCGCTTGGACGTTTCGGAGATAAGAGACTAGAATGTCATTCTGGAAATGTTGTTTTGAAAATGGTTGACAGAGCATGGAACTCTAGATGGTACCTCCTAGTTGCAAATTTGAAATTTGAAAGGTCAAGGGAGGATAAGATCCAATTTTACCATCTGGGTCGAAGTCCGTTTTCAAATCGAAGGAGCGCTTGGACGTTCTGAAGACGTGAGCCCAGAATATTGTTCTGGAAAATGTTGTTTTGAAAAAGGCTAACAGAGCATGGAACTCTGGATGGTATCTCCTGAGTGTAAATTTGAAATTTAAAAGGTCAAGGGAGGATAAGATCCAATTTTACCATCTAGGTTGAAGTCCGTTTTCAAATCGGAGGTGCGCTTGGACGTTCCGGAGACGTGAGTCTGGAATGTCGTTCTGCAAATGCTGCTACAGGAATGTTGTTTTGAAACTTTTGTAACTTCCTGAAACTTAATGAAACCTTGTCAATTCACTTAGGCACCACAAAAACATCTCAAATCCATAGGAGAACCTATCCCCAAAGTAAAAAAAAATGAACCAAGCGAGCGGGGAGGCGAAGCCCGAAAAACCCAAGATTTAGCCATTTTAAAATTTAGGGGCAAAATATGGTCAGCCAAAAATGAGACTTTAAAGGGTGCATTGACCTACTAGGACACCAAAATGAGGGGCACACAAAATGAGACAGGAGCAAAGCAGCCCACTGGGAGCGAAAAAAAAGAGGGTCCCTGCCTACGGCGGGGCATGTGTGCAAAATATGCACAACAAATGGTGACTCACTGGGGAAACGCTCCAAAGCATTTCGATGACAAATTGGAATCACGAACTCAAAATCTCTAGTTTCAACCTTCATGCTAGGGAAAACAAGTTAGATGCTCAATCAAAGGATGAAAACCACTAGTTAACCCAACCTTTAGTATGTTGAAAATCCAAGTGTGTGCAATTACGTTAATTCCCATCCTTCAGTTGCTGCAAGAAACCAAGCTCCATCAAGTTAAGCTACATAGTTTATTCTAACTCCAAAAGCATCTAGGACATTTCCTCACTGCCAATCAGGCATCCATAGCCCTGATGAGGTTGTCATTGTGATTCTCCCTGACATTGCTCTACTACCTGACGGGCATCCATAGCCCTGGTAGAGTTATTTGTATACCCCTGAAAAGTTGAATTTCTCTTCTTTTGATTTTCAATATTTTTCTTTCTTTCTTTTGTTTATTTTCTCTTTTCAGTTCTTTTATTTCAACCCGCAAGCAATGAAGCTCACGCTCAAGGCTGAGAATCACAGTGGCGCTGGACAGAATTTTAGATTTTTCACTTAGCTAGACTTCACAAAGGACCTATAGTAACTGTCAGATCCTTAAAATTTGTGAGAGATATAAGATTCCAGAATACTTCAGAATCAAACCAACCAACGACTTATCCGCTTTGAATCAAACATCTAGATCACTTGATACTAATAGAAGATCCTCACCATCCACTCTGAAAACTTGATTAGAGTTTGACAAAGAAATACATAGAACAGCCCCAGGCAATAAGAATGGTCGTTGTGCTCACAAATGTGCCTAGCGAAAAGCAAAGGGACCCCAAGCAAAGCAGCAGCAAAGCAAGAGCAAACAAAAGCAAACAAAAGAAAACAAAAAGCAAACGCCAAAACCAAAGTGGGATAGTGAAACAAAAAAAAGTGAAGAAACTACTCTCAAGCAAGCAACCTACAACAAACCAACTAACCTAAGGAAAGGAGGAAACCAGAGTATTTACAGGAAACCTACACCACTCAAAAATGAACTATGTACAAAGATATTTACAAAGAACTACGTTCAGGCAAGGTGAGCCGACATTCATGCTTATTGGATTTCGCAACGCGTGCACAAGCAGACGGGAAATCATTATAGTTCTATACCATGCAGATTTATCCTTATATTCAGAGGGAATAAATTCAATATGGCAGAATTCAAATTCTACCCCAACATCACAAAGAATCAACAATTGAGGAGGCTCATTAAACCCATGATTAATCCATAAACATGTTCATTTTTTCTCATTCCCATAATCAAAATGATAAGTACAGTGATGAAAATTAATAGGAACAAGGAAGGATAGAACCTGGATATCATCACATGGAGATGGTAGCATTTCACAATCAAGAGCAAGCACTGCATCGTTAGTCTTTGCATCAGCAACCTCAGGTGGGCATGGTGGAGGGTGCAACACTTCAAACATTAAGCTTGCATAAGGCAGGGAGAACGGGGCAACAAACACTTCTTCCACGTCTTGCATGGGATCAACAATCCCCCTTGGCAGTTCTTCAAAAAGAAGTACTTCATCTCGTTGATCTTCTGCAAACCGAGCGTCCACATCATTGTTGTCCTCAAAAGGAAACACGTTGTCCCACTTCCTATCCCAAGTGTCGAACTTATCTTCATGATGCTCAGTGTCATGGGATGATGACATGTGCAAATATGTCCTATTGCAGCCATCTAAATATGAAGGAGGATCAACAACGATCATGGCGGAAGGACTCCAACTTGCATCTTGTAGTCGACCGGGTGCTTCATCTCTGTTGGCAGCTATCATAGCACCCCCACCTTTGTCTTCTTCTCTTTCTTGTTCATGCATCTCATCATGACGTTCACTCATTTCCCCTTGTTCACTATCATTGTAAATGGAGAAGGAATCCCTCTCCCAATCCGAAAACTCTAGTGCATCACCGTTTGGAGGTTCAAGGAGTATGTCTTCATCGCTACCATCTTCTAGGATGCGCTCTTCCTCGGCATAAGAATACCTTCGCAGTATAGCTCCCAACGGAAAGAAGCCATCAATTGATGGTACCTCATCAAGGGGGCCAAAATTTACTATGTGATTTTCCCCCAAAGACTCACCATAAAGCCTATCATCCATGGTGCACAAATGCTCTTGAAGAGGGAGAAATTATTGATGACTGGTGGACAGCCTTCCAGTTTGATCTACTTCATCACTCAAAAGCTTGAGATTATATTGTTGTCCCAAAATCCTCTTGAGGACTGCCTTCAGCTAAGTTGTCACTTGGCTCGGGCTCCTTGTCCTCATGTTCCATTCTTGAAGCCACTATAGGAAGTGGTGTGCTCGGCTGCCTTGCTTGTTCTCTAACTTGTTGGACAACTTCTTGGCATAGCTCGCATGTGAACTCTGAGTGTGATGAATCATGGAGCTTGCACCAATTTGGTAGAAGCAATACCTCCAAATCCACCTGACATTTTAGCTCAGACCAATCCCTTGCTAACCTTGACACTAGCTCATTATATCTATCCATGATTGGGTTTTCATCGTCATTTGAAACACAAAATTGGTAGTGAACAACTACAACCTGTAGTTGTTCCCGCTCCTCCAAGTTTGCATTTTCAGGTTCTTGGTCACTATCATTGACGAAGGAGAGGTCTTCCAGTCTAATTTCAGTTATGCCTTCATCATAATTTTTTGATGTCCCAAGGTTGTCAACCTCTTCCTCTTGCTGATTTTTAGCATCTTCATTGGCTACCCCAACATACACTGCTGCAAACTTGATTGACTCATCCGCAACTGCCAATGGCTCCTCTTCCTGAGTGGAGGACTACCCTTTACTGATGAAGGAGAGGCTTTTCAACTCCATTCCTAGTGAACCTTCACCAAATATTTCTGTTGTCCCAAGGAAATCAGCTTCTTCCTCTTGATTTTCAGCTTCAGTGTTTGTTGTCCCAGCACTATTTTGTGGCGGATTTCCTGGTTTATCTTGAAGGTGTTGTCCTCCAAATGCTAATAGTTTTTCTACCATATGGGATGAATCATTCTCCTTGACAGTTGGCTGCTCCAACTTGTTCAAATTTCCTTTGACTTGGGTGATGACGCTTGCACACGACGAACAAGTAAATTCAAATTGTGGTGCATTGTGAAATCTGCACCAACTTGACATTAGTGCTTCCTACAATCTTGGTCCATCTTTGTTGCCCAAAAATTCTTGGATCAACTCTTCAAATGCCTTGGCTGCCATGGTTGTCAATTCCTCCTCTTGGTCTGCAAGGGCCAAAGGCTAATAGATTTCCCAAAAGGGAATCTCTCCTTGCAAGACTCTTTCAATTCTTCTCAAGAAGGTTAGACACTCCAATTCATTGTGCCTGTGGGTGCCATGAATCTGACACTTATCCGCCAATGCGAATTGCTGCAACGGCCTTCTCAATCTCCTATTTAAATCCGCAAGTAGCTGAGTGATGTTGATTTGCACGTGCTGCTCCATTTCGACTCAGCTTCTTTTTGCCTTCAAAATTTTATGATTTTATGTTTCAGCATTAAAAGAGATCTCTCTATCTTAGATTTCTTCTTTGAAAGTGCTCTTATCAATTTCAAACTTTCATTTTTGTAGCCTCAACATGTCAACCCTCCTTCTAGCACCAGTTCTGTTGATGGTGTTTTTATGCATTTCACAACCCAGGTAATACGTAGGTGCACTACCTCTCTTGAAAGACAATTTTCCATAATCAAATTGCAGAACACTATCCCAAGGTCTCTCGGATGTCAGGTCATGATGATGCTTGGAATATCTCAGTTGATTTATGTGATTTTATGGAATCAAAAGGTGGACTTACAGATGAGTTACAAAGTGGGGAAGTTGGATCTACAAATGGAGTTCTTAAGATGGGAAAGTTGCTGAGTGTTTGTAGCAGGTTCAAACAGTAGTCTGGAACTCCATTTCAATATCAGATTTAGCTTTACAATGTGCAATGAACCTTGCCTAAGGTTACTTATTAAAAAAAAGGAAAAAGGGCAAGGAAGAGAGAAGGTTCCTGGATCTGAAACTACGAATGAACAGTGATCATGGAAACTGCTACAGTAGACAAACTCCCTAAACTGGGTTTTGCTTGGCCAAAAAGATCCTACAGTTACACAAAACCAGTGCAATCTTCTAAGGACTATAGATTTTTAGTTTGCATACACACATCATGAACATGCAAATGAACTAAGTTGCAACAATCAAATAAAGAAGCCCAGGCTAACTTTGCAGAGTAGCTTGCCATCAACAATTGACAAAAGTATGGGCTGGAAATTCATCAAATATTGTAACAACAATCACCATTACCACTTCCATTCAAGAAACTACAACTAAAACTAACTTAGAAGGTAGAACCATGCACACATAATGAGAAAATTCAAAAGTAACACCCATAGATCATGCAATGTTGCTTTCTATTGTTGCGGGATGTTTTTACAACAGTTCTCCAACCCTTTACAAATGAGGGGGAGACCCCTATTTATAGTTTTCCAAAGCCCAAATGAATGGCTATGATTGAATTACATTGTGTGGCTCAGATTCAATTACATTAGGGCTTCACCTACCCCATAATATTCAGCAATTTAAAATACATCTTTGTCTTTTTCCTATTTTGTCTTGTAGTGGCCAGTCACTTTAGCAGTTTTTTCTTCTAGCTGATTTCCCTTTTACTGTAGTTGAAATTGACTGAAAGCTACCTTCTTCTAGATGGAATTTCAGCATTCCTCATTGGATCAAATGGTTGTGTTGACGGACCCATGGTAGGATTCTTGAAACCGACAATGAGAGGCTGAAATGCTATTTTAGGAATGTTGTTTTGAAAATGACGAACAAGGCATGGCGACCCGGATGGTATCTCCTGGCTGCAAATTTGAAATTTGAAAGGACAAGGGATGATAAGATCCAAGTTTACCATCTGGGTCAAAGTCCATTTTCAAATCGAAGGTGCACTTGGACGTTTCAGAGACGTGAGCCCGAAATGTCATTCTAGAAATGTTGTTTTGAAAATGACTGACAGAGCATGGAACTCTGGATGGTATCTCCAGACTGAAATTTTGAAATTTGAAAGGTCAGGGAAGGATAAGATCCAATTTTACCATCTGGGTCAAAGTCCCTTTTCAAATCGTAGGTGCGCTTGGACGTTCTGGAGACATGAGGCCGGAATGTCGTTTTAGAAATGTTGTTTTGAAAACAGTTGACGGAGCATGGAACTCCGGATGGTATCTCTCGGCTGAAAATTTTAAATTTGAAAGGGAAAAGGAGGATAAGAGCTGATTTTACCATTTGGGTCGAAGTCCATTTTCAAATTGGACAAGCGCTTGGATGTTTCAGAGACGTGAGCCCGGAAAGCCGTTCTGGAAATGTTGTTTTGAAAACGGCTGACAGAGCATGGAACTCTGGATGGTATCTCCCAGCTTCAAATTTGAAATTTGAAAGGTCAAGGGAGGATAAGATCTAATTTTACCATCTGGGTCGAAGTCCGTTTTCAAATTGAAGGTGCACTTGGACATTCCGGAGATGTGAGCCCGGAATGCCGTTCTGGAAATGTTGTTTCGAAAACGACTGACGGAGCATGGAACTCTGGATGGTATCTCCCAGCTGCAAACTTTAAATTTGAAAATTCAAGGGAGGATAAGATCCAATTTTAGCATTTGGGTCAAAGTCCGTTTTCAAATCGGACGAGCGCTTGGACGTTCCAGAGATAAGAGGCCGAAATGTCCTTCTGGAAATGTTGTTTTGAAAACGGCTGATGGAGCATGGAACTCTGGATGGTACCTCCCAGCTGCAAATTTGAAATTTGAAAGGTCAGGGGAGGATAAGATCTAATTTTACCATCTGGGTCAAAGTCCATTTTCAAATCGGAGGAGCGCTTGGACGTTTCGGAGACGTGAGCCCGAAATGTTGTTCTGCAAATGTTGTTTTGAAAACGGCTGACAGAGCATGGAACTCCAGATGGTATCTCCTAGCTGAAAATTTGAAATTTAAAAGGCCAAGAGAGGATAAGATCCAATTTTACCATCTGGGTCAAAGTCCGTTTTCAAATCGGAGGTGCGCCAGGACGTTCCAGAGACGTGAGCCCAGAATGTCGTTCTAGAAATGCTACTGCAGGAATGTTGCTACAGGAATGTTGTTTTGAAACTTTTCCAACTTCCTGAAACTTAATGAAACCTTGTCAGTTCACTTATGCATCATAAAAGCATCCCAAATCCATAGGAAACCTATCCCCAAAGTAAAAAAAAAATGAACCAAGCGAGCGAGGAGGCCAAGCCTGAAAAACCCAAGACTTAGCCATTTTAAAATTTTGGGGCAAAATATGGTCAGCCAAAAATGAGACTTTGAAGGGCGCATTGACCTACTAGGACACCAAAATGAGGGGCACACAAAATGAGATAGGAGCAAAGCAGCCCGCTGGGAGCGAAAAAAAGAGGGTCCCTGCCTACGACGGGGCATGTGTGCAAAATATGCACAACAAGTTCCCCACTTGATATTTTTCACTTGCAGGCTCATCCACCCTCTCCTTATGATGATCTAGACTGGGAGAACGATTACCTCTTGGTTGATGAGGTCTAGGGGTCACCTCTTCTTTATCTGTAGATTAGATTGTGTGTGTGTTTATGTTCCCCCATGCTTGTGTTATGTGTTCCTAGATGAACCTTGTCACCCTTGTAGGTGCTTGGATACATGAGTGTTTTTGTGTCTTAAAATTTCCTCTATTTGTCACATCATTCTATCTTAGTTGTGTATTGATTTTCCACAATTGGGGATGATGCAAAGTGTTGGGGGAATTTAGGCTTCCCTTCCATGTTGACCCAATTTTATATTTTCATTTTTTCTTTAAATGCCTTTCTTCATATGGTCTGATATAGTAGCGGGTTGATGAAAAATTATTTATATATTATTATACTAATTTATCTATATTTATGAGCAGCTCTGACCTCAAAATATTAGATCACCCCTATCCCTTATTAGTAATGTAATTGTCTCTTCTTTATTTGCACTTTTATTTCTTTCTTTCTTTGTGATGTTGTGGTGCTCATGTGTTGTCCCTCGCATGTGTGATAACATTACCACGGTTAAATATCATCATGTTCCGCGGGCCACAACATACTTTTTCATCCTTAATTTTCTCTCCTTAGTATGTCGCGTGCCTTTGTGTTCGACCCGCACCATCCTAAGGGGGTCTATCATGTCACTTCAATTTTTAGGAAATGCATTTAGTGGCCAATGAATCTTTTCTTGAACTTTTTTTCAAAATATTTTTTAAAAATCACATTTCTTAGTAAGGACCCCTAGCAAAATACTTTTCCTTCATCATGGGTTCATAAAGAAAGTATTTGAAAAAAAAATCTCCAAGGAGGGAGCACCTTCTCTTGCGGATGAAATTTTTTGACCTTTCCCTTCTGAGGGGACCTTCTTCCTTTCAAATTTCTTGATGAAGTGAACATCTTTCAAAAGGATTCCTTGATTTTGAATTGATTTGTAAAAAATACTCTTGCACTTTCAAACTAAGCGTCTCTTGAGTGTAACCCTTTTCTTTTAAAGGGTTCTCGAGGGACCCCTTTGAAAGCTTAGATCTTTCAATTTTTATTGTCTGCATGATCATTTGCTTGCTTCTCTACATGGCTTTTTGTTTTCTAACATGTTTTTTCTATGGATTAACATGTTACTTTGTAGGTGTGCCTGTGAAGTTGCTTTCCAATTTGACTTTGTGGAGTCCCCTCACATTGGGCTTCCTTTAGGAGAGAGTACCTTGGGGCACCTTCTTTGTAGGTTTGAGGACCTATGAAGCGATTGCATCTTGTGGGATTTTCCCATTGTTGGTCTCTAGGCCTTTGGTGCACTTTGTTTGAACCTCCTTAGGAGAGAGTAACTGTGGAGTTATTTTCCTACCTTGTGCTTTTGAGTTCACCATATTGCAGTTTGATTTCGTGACGGTTCAGGTATAAATTTCTAAACTCTTTCAATCTACTTTATCGAACACTCATTGGCACTCATGTTCACTAAAGTGGGGGAAAAATTTATAGGAGTGAATTTGCACCCCTTTTACAATCTGCACCTTAGAAAAATCAAATCTAACCAAGTAATTCTACATCCTCATTTCATACCCCATCCACTTGGCGCTTGTTTTTAGTGTTGATGGGGGAATTTCTATTGAGGACACGTGCATGGTGCATAGACATTTGTGCGATGCTCTGCCATCCTGACAAGATTCTTGCCTCTAGAATCTGCAAAGGCGTTATTTTTTTCATTGGCAATGAAACGTAACACCCCTATGCCTTCCTACTGACCTTTGAATGACTCTTTACCTCCCAAACCTTCTTCAAATGGCTATCTTTCACTTTCATTCCATCTTCTTCACGCTTCTTCGCACATTGTGAGATCTTCTTGGCAATTATTTCACTCTAGCTTCACATTTTGCTCCATACTCTTACTACTTGTTGCACTATTGGCTTCACGATTCCAACAATCAAAACATTCTTCACATCTACCATAGAAGTTGCAACTTGGTGTCATGTGAGACTACTTTTGACGTTGTTGTGACTATGTCAACTCTGTCATAATTATGAACTTGTATTCCTCTCTCATTGGCCTTGAGTGCCTTTGGTCGAGGGTGGTAACGCTTTCGTATTACTACTTTGTTGTTGGATTTGAGTAGCATAGTTTCTCTCGTAGTGTTTGGTTTTATTTTTGTTTCGACATTGTTTTCTTTATCACATTTCTACATATCTATCTATTTGCCTATTTGTGGAGATGGAAACACCAAAGCGGGGGTTTGACTACGAAAAACCCCTATACAACCCCAACATTATTTCCCTCTTGGTTGTGTCTACGTATTCATTAGTGTGGAGCTTGCTAGCAAACTGGACCCTTCGTGAGTTCACTTCTAACAACTGTTGGTGTTTTTTACTACAACCCAAGTAGACTCCCAAGAGCATCTATGAACTTCTCACGTTCAATAATAAAAGTATAGGAAGCGATTGGCCAACTCGATGAGAAAAGTGATAATGCTAGTTCTCCCACACTTCGGGCTCTATAAGACCCAAGGGGTATTCCCTAAAATGTGCTCTTCAAATAAAACTTAAACAATTTCAACTACACATTTATGAACAACAAATAGATTCCCCATCCATGCTAAAAGGATGAAATCCTTCAAGAAATTGGCTATTCCTTGAAAAGGCTCAAGTCCTATTAGTAGAGAATCGCAAACATAACTAAAATAGGCTGATAGGAAATATTTGGATAAAATGTTCTAAAGTAAAAACATAAGACATGAGAAACATAACCATGATTAGAATACCAGTGCCATATCCTAAAGCACTGAGTCAAATGAGAAACTTTAACTATAGGGAAAATTGCTTCTTAGACAATTATGATCTATATGAATTGCATTACAATCCGTGTATCTGCACCGAAGTCTATCACTACTTTATGAATCCAATTTCTATCTTGCATGAACTTACACATTAATTGAAGAATTTAACTAATCCTTTGAACCAGAGCCATCGTTAAAATGTAACAATGAAGATCAATGAAAACAATCTTGGACTAATATTTCATTAATAATTCACACAAGATATCACAATAGGAGAGAAAACAGACTCAAGAGATTTTCATATTCAATACAAACATGCCTAAGAACCCCATAATTGACCAAGTTCTTTTATCTAACTCAAAACCTTAAGACAAAGAATTACATTCATACTCTCTGTATCACAAAACTCTTCTTTCTGAAATCTTGGATTCAACAACAGACCCTGCACCATGGCCCAGAATTCCCTTTTATAAAACAAGGGAGCAAAACCAGGTTCAGGTCGGAGGGTACACATGTCCATTTTTCATTGGACCTCTAATTCCCATTTCAATTACATTTTCATCATGTGATAGGAGGGAAAAGGCATAAGACAAGAATAAGCATTAGTTGCTATGGAGGAAGAGAAACCGCCTTTCAAAGGGCAACTTGTTCATACCAAAGGAATCTTTAACTGTTATAACACTTTATTCCACCCTAGCAACTTGTACTTGAATTCAAGGGAAGAATGCATATTTTCAAATGTAACTTATGAGGCCAGACTTGTATTATACATGACCAAGTCGCATTTCTCAACCTTAGTACTCATATTTCAAACTCATCGATGAACACCTTTTTCCATAATTTGAAATCTTCCTTAGACGACCACTTAAAATAAATAACCTAATTAATCTTATCTCGATAGGGTGCATATTTTACCATTATTGATGTGGCCTCCTTATCAAAGTATCCTAAGAAACTAATGAAAAATGATAGTTTCTCAAGTGTATTCTCTAGCATACCTATGTCAGCATTTTTGCATATCTCATGTGTCTGAACTATCATTATATTAGCCATTTGATCTTTCCAAACCTGCAAATTTTTTACCTCGTCATGACTACACAGAATTTGTGGTAATGAAGTTAAGTCCATTCCATCATATTTGGCCTTTAAATCTTTGATCTTTGATTCCATAGGGGCAACATACCCCTAAAGTGTTTGCTCCACAACTCCTTTGACAAATTGATAAGTTGATATAACCATAGGATACTTATCCCCATGTTGTTTTGCTCCCATTGCCATGAATGCCAATTTCTCAAATTTGAGGCTCCATTTGCCCAGCAATGGGGTGGCCAACTCTCTATCTCTTGGGAACATCTTAAGTGCTTGCAACATCAGAGCTTTACTTGTATGAACACTATTTAATTTTCCTTGGACCCTCATGTTTATGTGTCTCAACACAGTGTCCACAATCAATGAATTTCTTTTCCCCATTGATTCCCAGATTTGTTGCACCATCTCCTTATACTCCTCAACTTGAAAAATTAATTTATCCCTAGAGAGTCCTCCTCCAAGGCTATTAGCCCTTTCAATTGTAATAGGCACCTATCCCATATTATATGGAACAATAGCTAAGGATTGTCCTTGTGAAGAGGGTTGAGGTTGCTCCACTGGTGGGTCAGAGATAGTACGGCTAGAGCTAGCCTTCCCTTAAGACCCCAATGTCTCCATTTGATGCTTTAGTAATGCCAACTCAATTTCTAGCTCTAGCACCTTTTGTTAACTCTTATTATATTCAATAATAATGTCATATTATTGGCCTCTCAAAGTATCTCGATCCTTGGTCAAATCCTCAACAATTGCCCTAATGAACTTGGCAACATTAACTACCATATCTGCAACCCCCAATGTTGGGGTATCAAAAGCTCTTATTACAACAATGTGACCACTGAAATCAAATGGTATTGTGACTACTGGCTTCCTAGATCCAGTGGACAAAGACCAAATTTCCAAAGCATCCCACTCCTCACTAAAGGTTGACCCTTTAGGAGCCATTGCAGCTTCTTCATCGATTTCAAGAAGTGGCCTATTGGCCCTTCTTATTGTATCGAACACCACAACATCAACAATATCCCATTCAAGAAGTAACAGTACTCCACTCTTTCGTATCAGTGCTCGGTCTTGCTCTGGTGTTATTTCTTTGAATCTTTCCTTCATCTACAACCTGATATTAGATTAAATTACTTGTTCTGGGAGCTCAGAGTGCAAACTTCTTTCTTGAGCCACCTTCTCAACATATAATGAAACATGTGCCCTCCATACAAAATCCTTAAAAGTATTGGTCTTGATAAAAGAGTCATCCATCATGAACTCTCTACGGGCTTCCATCCTCAGGTCATCATTGTTGGTTATCCCCTTATTTCATCTTTTCCCAGCCTTAAAACAACCGCTCTAGAACTTGATGAAATGTCATGTAGAAAAAATGGCATTCCCTGATGCATTTCATCAGGAGTGAAAACGATCTCTTCATCCTCATCATCATCATGTTCAACCGCCTTTGTTCTTTCAATTTTTTGTCTCTTTGGTGATGATGGACATGTTTGGTCAGAAAGCCTCAGAGGGGAATCCAAATCAACAATATTTGGAAATGACTGCCCTGAAGATGATGGTACAACACTCTTAGCAACTTCTTCAGCCCTACTTCCCCTTTTCCTAGAAAAAACCTTGATCTTCTTCGAGGGCTGATAAGTAGGTCTTTCCTCCAACCTTACTTTAGGGTATTCCTCAATATTTTGTGACTTTCCCCTTTCTTTCACAACCCATTCATCCTTCAGAATCCCCACCAAACTTTCAAAATTGTCAATGACATACATAGCCTTGTTCAAATCACCATTGATATTTGGTATGGGATTAAAAGTGGGTATATTTTCTTGTTTCTTCTTCACCATCTTGGTAAAGCCAATATACTTTACCTTTCTCTCTTCTTGTATCTCTAGATAAAAAATGTTCATGATAATGTCCTCAACAAAATAGAAATTGTGGATGAAAATTCTAGTCTGGTGCTTGGCCTTCATTTGAGAAATAAAACCCTTAGGATCATGATTCCTAGGGTGTACATTCTTTAATCCATAAGGTCTAAGAAATGTGTATAAATCCTTTCATCCTCCCTTTGCCATAAAAAAATCAGCAAATGTTGTATACTCAAGAAAGAAAGATACCTTCTTTTGTTCTACTGGCAAATGTATATCCTGAGCACACCCCAACTGTCATGTGATTTCTAAAACACAATTCTTAGAGGCACATCCCTGGGTAAAACATATGGGTTGATATTACTACCATATACTCTAAAAGAATTTGTATTATGATAAGGGATAATATCTCCCCAATTATGTGTCGAATTTAATTCAGGCCTTCTTTCCATTGGCCTCAAGAAATCATGAATCTCCTTAGGAATCCTGGGTGGATTATGAACCAGAGCTCTTCTCAACTTGGACCCAAAGACATTTTGTAACATTACATAATCAAATTTATAATCATGCATATCAAGGATCCTGGTCCAATATTGGACAAGCATGTCAACATTATCCTCCCTCTTCTTCAATTCCATATCCTACCCAAACATTGTTTGGACCCTATAAAAAAACATGTGCATCAATAGGAAAAACCACCTGAAACCAACCCAAGTCTTTCCTTCCTTAAGGGCCACCAGACACCCATGCATTTTTTCTGCCAAGTAAGTGGAAAAATCATATACCACATCAAAACTTGGATGTTGGATATTTACAGCCATGTACATGATATCAGTAGGTAGAGTGGTCTTCAAACTAATTCCTAGAAGCTAGCACAAGGCACAAACTATCCTCCTGAAATAGTTAGAAAAGTAATTCACAGGAAAAGGTTCTGACTCGTTTTTACCAATCACTACCTGCTTTTTATTATTTCATCTTCTCAAGGTTGCAAAATGAGGTATCAACATAGATGTTTTGAACAAACCCTTAGTATTTATGTATTCTTCTTTGAAAACCTCAAGATCGATAGTAACCATATCCTGAATCCATTCATGCAAACCAAATATCTCTATAATTTCATCCCTAGTTATCTTTACCATTTCTATGCCAGAATGTGTTCGGACGACTCTCGTTACAGGGTCATACCTTGCAGCAACATATTTCAACAAATCTACATCCAAATAGACATTAGGGACCACCAGCTTACCAAGATCCGACCTCCAAGGGTTACACAAAGGAACTCACAAATTCTTGTTCCCAAACCAATTTGAGAACAACTGCCATCCAGTATACGGCAGCTCAACATCCCGAATCTTACATTATTTATCAGTTAACCCTTCTAGGAGTAAGGGCCCATAAAACAAAGCCTTTTCCTCAAGCTTTTTGTTGGTAGAGGGTTTTAGTAAGTCTATAATATCCTGGGACAAGGACCTAATAGAGGTTTCAGAGCTAGAGCTTTGGGCCTTGGGTGCCATTTACACAAGATAGAGAATAGTTCAAGCTAGGGTTTTGAAATGTCAAAAAATTATAGATTACACCCTATAGCCTTAGACAAAATGCTTCACAATTCAAGGAGCTACAACAATTATCAAGAAAAGCTTTAAAACATTTTAAAGAAAATTAACCCAAACAATCCTTCAAGAAAAAAATAAATTGTAGTCGATAATTGTTCTCAAACAACCATAAGACCTTCTAAAAACACAAGATATGGTATATGTGTTACTTACGATTTCACCTACAGAATGTCAATGGAAGTGAGGCTAAATTTCACGAAGATGGCTTGCATCACTTGGCACCAGGAAATTCTTCTTTAGCATGGAAATATGCACGAAAATAGCAATTCACTGATCTTTTAACATTTAATTATGGGAGCACAGTCTGAACTCAACCATTACTATTCACTCACATGAGATAAAATGGCTATAATACAACATCAGCCTATTTCAAATGTCAGTCATTGATCCAAATCAATGTAAGCCAGAAAGAACGACTCAAAACGAGTCAAAAGTGGTTTGAAAATGCCACGTTTGTTCACCAAACCTCAGAAAAATATAAATTCACCTACAAGATACCACCTCAGCACAAATGGGTCCTACCTCAATCATCTCTCATATGGTATCAACGTCCATGCGTCAACAATTCACACACCTCGCAGCATTATTGAAACTAGTGTTTTAATTGTGCAAGGTCAATGAGGAACAACCACGATGCGTTGCTAAAGAAAATTGTTGTCAACATCAGTGTCCTTCATAGGTTAGTGAACAAGGATTGGGCCCCATGATCACAAGTGATAGATGGCAGCATCTCACATACCTCGCATCATTATTGTGATGTCATCGAAAACCTTGTGAGGCTAGCGGGGAATGGTCAGGATGCAAATAATTTCATCTGACAGTTATGAAACCTACACATGCGAAAAAAGTTATTCATAAAAAGGGGACTGACTAGGTGGACAGGAAAATGACCCTCGAGGCCAAAATTTTTAGAGATTAGTCTAAAAACTTTAGTCGTTTACCAACCCGACACTAAGGAAAAATAAAACACAGTCGAAACGCAAAAGACCGAGAGGGCAAGTAAAGAGGGGTTGGTAATGTAATGACCAAAAAGGGTTTAGACCATACTTATGTGACCAACCACCTATAATAACAAGTCAACGCTCAAATAGAACAACCACAACCAAGATTTGTGGTAAAACCCCAAAACCAAAAAACCAAACCAATTAGAGCCAAGGACATATTAAAAGCAAACTCATGGGGGGGGGGGGATTTAAAATCTCCACCACCACCTTCGTTCTTGTCACTTCATATCGTCTTTCTGATTATTTCTATCATTTTGTCATTTAGTATTTCTATTATTACTTTACATCTTGACACCTAAGCTATTAGTAGGCATTTTGTCATTTTCATTGTCCTTTTGTACTTTTTGTCTGTATGAACACCAACGCACTTGTGAGATGTCAACGTGTCATGTTGTTGTCCCTAATTTTGCATTGTTGTCCTCTAGCAGATAGCTATTTGAGGTATGGTTTGGGTTCTAGAAGCCTGCTCATTTAGCCCCATTATAAAAATTCTCAGGTTAGTAGAGCAACAAAAACATTGAGAGTGCTCTTCATTCTCTATCCTAGCATAAATCACTTGTGCGGTTGAGGTAGATCAGGGCAGCCTTCCACTCTCGGCTCTCCATGACCTGGAGGCTTGGTGTGGTTAGTCCTCCTCTACAAATTTGTAAAATTTGGATGTCCCTTTTTAAAAATGGACACTTATTTACATTTGAATCTATGGATTAAGTAGGTTTTTATATTTTAAAATTGGCTATCTAATTTTTACAAAACGCATATCCATTTCAAAAAAGTATATGCTTCTATTTTTTCCTATTCGTGCAAGCATTTCTTCTCTATTTAAATGCATAGTTGATATTAATGTAACAAATGTTTATTTTAATCATATATTTGTTCAATTTATATTTGAAAAAAAAAAATCTCCCTAATTTTTCATTGGCTTTAGGCTTGGAAACCCAACCCTATGTTTTGGATATATATGTACATCACTTATCATGATAATATCTATTACTAAAACTAACTTTAGAAATATGGTCAATAATTTTATTTTCAATATTTTTGATGAAATTAAAACCCATTATATTTCAAATATACAATCTTATAAACTTTAAACTTAATTTTTAAACACAAAGTCTCATAAGCTTGAAATGACATATATTTGATTTTAGTAACTTATGCTTTTAACTTTAAAAAAAGCTACAACATATGTATTTTTTAGTAACTTATGCTTTTAACTTTAAAAAAATTGTGTCAAAAATATAGACATCATTTTCTACAAAAAAAAAAAATCATGTTAGGATTATTTTAGGTTAAATTATGTGGGTTGTACATAAGTATTTTTAGATTTATATATTAATCTTACTAAATAATTAAAAAATATATATTTGATAAAAAATAATAAAAAAATATCTGAACCAAACTTCAACATCATATACATCTATCTATAAAAGTTTTGAAAAATAATTTCCTTTCCTACTTTTTCATTGAATTATATATCTGTATGTTTTGATCTTTGACATGATTTTTTAAAAATATCATCTTTGTATGTATTCTTTAATCAAACTTTATTTTCTTAATATTAAAATAAATTACATGTTTGAAAACTATAAACAAAATTTTATATTTCATATTTTACATCATTTTAATATTCTATCTAAAAATGTTTAAAAATATTAATCTAAAAATACAACAAATTTAAATTTTCAAGAAGAAAAATGTCCACATTTTCATGTTTTTTTTACCCCAATACATGAAAAAGTCCATATTTTCATGATTTTCTACCCCCTAATACCTTGCACTCACCTTATTGTTTTAACTTGGTATGTAGGTAGTCCTATGGTCGAAGAAGCCTAGTGAAATCAAATCGAAGGGGAGTGCATTAGACCTTTCCTTTTTACACGGCCATGATTTATGCCGAGTTATATATTATAGCCCCTTTAATACATGCTTTTTATATAAAGGTTTATATTTTTTTTATAACTATCTATCTTATGAATTATTTTGCGCAAGTTGTTAAAAAGGTTTACCACTATTGAAACTACAATGGAATAGATATAATTATAAATGATGCAAGGCATGGTTAGGGACATACAAAATGAATTATACAATATTTAATCTTATTTATAAGTTAGAGATCTTAATATTATTAAATAGTTTTTTTTTTTCAAATGAAATAATTGTTTAATAGTTTGATATCAAACAAGGTATGTTCTATATTATCTATATGTGAAAGTAGCATAATTTATTTTTAGAATTTGTATTTTTGTTGGACTCTTTTGAAACAATGTCTTCTGTAAAACCTATTAGAATTGGCATATTCATGATCAACAAGTTAATTTGTAAGTCAAGTTCTCATTTGAAATTAAAATGAGAATGGGTTCTATCGAATTTTAGAATTAAAGTTCAATTGAATAGAGCTACGACAACTAAAATTAACTTGATCATTTTTGTTAGTGTTTTCTTTTTAATAGTCACCTTCAAATAATTATAGTATCTAAAATATGGAATTGCCTAACAATAATATTCTTTAGGGTTGGATTAATAAGTTTGTTAGGCAAATCCATCTCTAGGGTATGTATCTAAAATAAGATCTGGAAACATAATCTCTCGTAACCTTGAAGAACATTATATTTATCCTAGAAATATTCAAAAGGTCCTTGAAAATTACCTTATTATTGTTTATTAGAATCTAATATAATGTCTTTCATTCCTATATCTATTTAAGATGACACATATTAATTGACTTGTTATTAGTAGGATAAAAATGGGAAGGATAGAAATATTTTTTCAAGAGAGTGAAATGAATACTATTATGCTAATACCAACTCAAACTAATTTTATGTGTGTTAAGAACATGTGTCAAGTTTATTTTTGAAATAGGTGGGAGGACATTTCAAATTCCTTCATGGAGTTGCTAAAATCAATCTTTGGTTGTTCATTATCCAAGAGTTGAGCTAGTGGTACATAGTTTGGTTCATAAAAAAAAGCTTAATTTGATTATAAAGTAGATATATAATGAATTGAAATGGCTCCATCTATTATGTTGATATTCAATCTTAGTGTTTGACTATATTGTATGCAAGAAACCAACTACTAATTAACAATGTTAATCACTTTAAATAGTATCATTTGGTGTAAATTTAAGAGCTAAATATATTGTTAAGCCAATAATATTATATTTAATTGAGACAATGGCCATTTGAATCTTTTTTTTAGTAGGGTTGTCAAAGTATTATCCAACATAGTAAATAAGTGATGATTGAACATTACTTGTTGTGATCTCCTAAAATGCTATGCTCCTAATGTGAGATGCTAAACAACTAATGATGCAATAAAAAGAACTAACACAAAAAAGGACACCTCAATGATTAGCCTAAGGAAATGATAAACATGAAAGCAAGATAAAACAAATTGATTGATTATACCTTCATGTTGCTCTTTCCTTGGTTGGCCTTTTGATCCTTGAAGATTTGTGTGCTCTTTGGATGACAAGCTAAATTGAATGTGAAAAGTGATATGCAAGATGGGTGAAATGCTAAATGCTATGGTGGATGAGAGCTCAAATGGTAATTTTGCAAGAGTTTTGATAGCAAAATATTGATTCCCTAAAAATGAGAAAAATGAGGGGGTATTTATAGGATGATTTGAATTCTCTAGAGAATTCAATGGTTGAGATCGATCCAACAAAGCCAAGATGAAGGGCTATAATGAGTTGAGGACTCACAAGCCCTCACATCTTGACATGTGGAATGTGAGATGGCTTAGGGTGAGATGATGTGGAAATGAGGTGGAAGAGGGGTACATGAGGTGGAGGAAGGACAAGTACCTTGTAGGTACCTTAGGGGATGAGAAGATTCCTTGGAGGAATAAAAGTGAATTAAAAATTCACAATGATTGGAAGAATCTAGTGGATAAGAGAGGATTTCCGAAAAGGTGGGGATTTTCCACATGTGAATGATATGACAATTCCAAGGTTCTAGAAGTCCTTGGCACATGTAAAGTGACAAGCCAAACTTTTTAGAACTTGCATGGGGAAGAGAAGATTCTTTGGAGGAATATAAAGGAATTAAAAATTCTTTGGGGGATGGGGAGAGTTGACCAAGGTACTGATTAGGCTAATGACCTTGATTAAGGTTGTGCAAACACAGGATTAGGATAATTAATGAGAGATTAGAGGCAAATGCGAGATTATAGAGGATGTGACACTAATCTTGATTAAGTGGTGCACATCATAATCGTGGATTAATTAATTTAATCTAGATTAAAAGAGGATTATGGAGAATGTGACAAGGAGAGAGAAAAAGAGGGATTAAAATTTGGTTTTAATCCAAATAGGTAAAATGAATAACTAAAATAAATTGTCTTATTTATGTAATTTAGAGAAGAAAAGGTGTAAGGTAAAGTATTTAATTTATTCAATTACATACTTTAGGAACCTTAGGCAGAAAATGAAATAATGATTAAATAAATTATTTAATCACTATTAATGACATGGATGGATAGAGTAGATGATTTTGATCATATGGAAGTGATCAAATTTATATGTCTACATTTTCCCCCTCTTCAAAGTACTATTAGAGTAACCGTGCTTCGAAGAAAAGAAAATGCAGATGACTCTATAGAGGAAGTAACCAGAAAATGATGCCCCAACGTGGGGAGGAGGACTTGAAATGTCCAATTTCGAGGGAATGGATGAAGATTCCCCAATCCTCCAGGGAATGACTATGGCAGGGAAACTAGAGAAATGGGAAGGGTATGCCCCCTCAAGAGGATGACGGGGAAAAAGAGAGGGGTCTCGGGTGACCTCTCGATAGGAAGAAACATAGGGTATGATTGGAAAGAGCGTGAAAAATTAGGCAAGTTTTTCTTTTGAATGAAATCAAATGGATAAATGGTTTGCAAATGGCGGCCTCGGGAAGGCAAGGGATTAGTTCGAGGAAAAAAAGATAAATAAGAAGTAAAAAAATACCCCTTAAAAAGGGAGGGAAAAGAGAGGGGTTTTGGATGACTTCCCAATAGGAAGAAATGAAAGGTATAGTTGGAAAGAACACAAAAAAATAAGCAATTTTTCCTTTTGAACGAAGTCAATCTGACACACGGTTTGCAAATGGCGACCCCGAGAAGGAAAAAAAATGGATTGTTTTCCTGCAGAGGGGCGGATTTGCCCGACTGCAGAAGGTCGGATCTACCCCGAAAAAGGGTGGGTCCACCCTGGCACGGGGCGGGGTGGGTCTGCCCCGGGGTCGAGCGGATCCACCCCGATGTGGGGCGGGGTGGGGCGGGTCCGCCCCGAGGCTTGGTGGATCCTCCCCAATGCGGGGTGGGTTCGCCCTGGGGCTGGGCAGATCCGCCCGACAACGGAGGGCGGGTCTGCCCCGATGTAGGGCGGGAGATGGCTGAAGGAGGAAGGGATGGGGAAAATGATGAGAGATGAGATGATGAAAGGGGATATAAAGATGACGATGTAAAGTGATTGATAAGAAATGATGATAAGCGATGGGAGGTAAAGGTGAGCACAAATGGATTCCAGGATAAATATGATCTTGCCCCAGTCAAGCAACAAGCCAGGTTTGGCGGATGGTTAATGGAGTGTTGTGGATGAGGAAACAATATATCCCAGAACAACACAAGGATAGGGAAGGATACATCTGGATGAGGATGAGGATGAGTGTTGTTTGACGAGGGAATGATACATCCCAAAACAATACCGAAGGATAGGGAAGGATTCATCCAGATGAGAGTGTTATTGATGAGGGAAGGATACATCCCAGAACAACACAAGGATAGGGAATGATACATCCCATGGATGATAATGATGATGATGACGATTGGATCAAGGCTTGTAGCAAGGCTAAGACCAAGAGTGTGATTAGATTATTTGAATGGATGAGGATGGGGGAGATATGCAAGATGATGGAATGGAAAATGAAATGCAATCCTAATGCAATTTTCTATCCTTAGAGCACTGATTTTTTCTATAGCATAAGACACCGGGCGTCAGGGTATGTAAACCAAGATGGATTAGTGTCCAATGCATAAAACAAACACAACAAACAAGAAGGTTATTCCAACACCCCAAAGTCACGAAGACATTGGTCGGGCCAGGTATTGGGATAACCACAAGCACAAAGGATGTCCCAACATAATGCAAGACCACAGGGGTCTTGGTGGGTACCACATGGGACAACCAAGAAGACAAAAACATAAAAATAAAATCAATATATGCCCCTATGTTTACTAGTCAAAGCACACCATGATATGATGGATTAAGGTGACCCTGACAAGTGATGATAGGGAGCTCAAATGATAAACAAAATTCAAAAGCATCAAAATATCATAATCAATTTTAAACGTCCTTTGCCATAGGATCAAAAGGATGGATGGGGTTGATGTGGTTTGTTAGGAAGGATACATCCTGTTGAGACCAAAGATGGAGGATATGTGGGTTGATCAACATGACATAGGATACCGGAAACCAATTGGATCTTGTGATACGAATGAATTTGTTCTACAAGCACCAGCTAGGATAGGGACATACTTGATGACACGAAAAGACGATAGGACAACAAGACGATAAGGCACAAGACAACAAAACCCTAAAGATCTAGAGGCTCGAGAGTTGATCAAAGACCAACCTTGCCTACGTGAAAGCACAAAGCCCTTGTAGTTCAAAAAAAATACCATGGATAAAAGCGGAAAGAGGACAAGGGTGACCAATGATGGATGGTGAAAGACATGAAAGATACCCGAGGGGCGGACAAAATGATTTAGCCCTGCCTATGCGAGAGCGTAGGGGCAATGTAGTTCAATACAAGGCCAAAGATAGACAATGGAGGATGACAAGACAGACAAAAGATAAAGCCTCGGGGGCGGATGAAATGATCGACCTTTCCTACGTGAAAGCACAAGGGCAACATAGTTCGACACAAGACCAAAGACAAATAATGAGATGACCATGATGAGAAGACACATGAAGGATGGTGATATGATGAGCTAGGATAGGCTGTGTGGATGGGATGGTGGATATGTGTAGGATGTGGGTTATGCAAAGCTCGGGGATGGGATAGTGATCTAGATTATTAGAAGATGAATTGGGAGGATGAGAGGATGTATAGATGAATGATGAAGAGTAATAGGATAGGAGGAAGATGTAGGAAATAGATAGGAGGGACGAATTAGGATGTGAATGGCATTGGAGTGCATGGGGGTAGCCTATAGCAAGATACCAATGACAAGGGATGATGAGATATGAGGAAAATAGAGTGAAAGGGATGGATGGATAAGAAGATGCAAGGATAGGTGGATAGATGATGGATAGATGAGTGATGAAGATTGAGAGGATATTAGAAAGATGTAAGGCTAGGATAAGAGGATAGAGGAATGGGGTAGATAAGGATGAAAGGACGAAAAGGACTAGTGGATGAGAGTATAGGAAGATAAGGATTTGGTAGATGGAAGGGATGACTAGATGGATAAATGGATGGGGAGGTAAGGATGGGTAGGATGGGGAGATGGAGAGGATTACTTGGAGGAATGGATGGACGATGTCTCCAAGGACCCAATTAAAAATAAGGATATGCCCCCACTCTAGATGTGTCATGCATGACAAGGCAAGAGGGATAGCAAGATGGGTGGATAAGGGAGTGGTATGGGAAATGGAAGATAGATAGAGGTGGATAGGATGCATGTACAATGGAAGATAGAGAGAGGTGGATAGGATGCACTAGTAAATGGAAGATAGAGAGAGGTGGATAAGGAATATGGTAGTGTATGGATGAGGGGAATATATGCCAAGAGGTGTCCAAAGCATGTATATAGGTTTGCCCCTACATTTATCAAGATCACAAGGAAGATGGAGGGAGTGGGATAAATGGGATAGGATGGATAGGATGCAAAAGATAGGCAGATGTAGGAGATGGAGGAAAGGCATGCGTAAGTGGATGTTGCCCCCAATCGTGAAAGGAGACTAGATGGGGAATTTATGCATGATGCCTATTTGCCAGGTTTTCATCATGGTACTTATCCAAGGCGCTTGTTTGCCAAGTTTTCACCATTGGACGAATGATTTTCTCTTTACTATTTTTTTGTGTATTTTTTTGATTTTTTCTATTTTTTAAATTTTGATGTTTGAATTTTTTGGACTAGGATGTGGATGAAGATGGATAAAGATAGGGATATAGATATGCGGATTTGGAGGATAATTGATAAGGATATGGATGAAGGACTCAAGCATCAAGTTCCATATGAGGTAATAAGAGCCCATGTGTAAAGTGACCAGTGGATGTTGATACAACCTTAGTAGAAGAAATGGATTATGCAAGAGGATGAATCAAAGGAATTGGACGGGGGAGATAGGGGGGATAGTGGATGGGGTGTTGAAAAGTGTATGGATGGAATGATGGAGTGGATGTGTGATAGGGGAAGGAGGTGTTTAGGACCAACATTGGCACATGTGGTGGATGTGAAAAGATAGGTGGAGGAATGGATAGAGAGGGTGGCGATAATGGAGGAGTTGGGATAGTGATTTTTGGGATGTAGGGACCCAAAATATATTTAGGAGATGGAGGAGGTGAATGATTTTTTTGGGGAATAGAAACTTTGGATTTCGTTATGGACTTTTCAATTGAAGGTATGGCACCTTTTTTCTTTGGGATCCACATGGTTTTTATTTTTTCTTTGGTGGGCCTTTGTGGCCTTTTGGATTGATTTGGATTTTGGATTTGATTTTTCTTTTCTTCAACATGTCTTTTGAAGGGGACATGAGGAGCTTTAGATTCATGTGGACGTTTGGATTTATACATTTTTTCTTTGGCATCCAAAGTGCTTTTAGTAGCAATGGGATAGATGTGAGGAGATGGATGATGTGGAGCAATGTAGGTAGGGTTATAGGGATTATGTGTAGATGGAGAATGTGTAGGTAGGTGCCTTTGTTGATCTTGATTAGGAGTTATGAAGGTAGGATTTTTATGTTGTGTACGAGGGAGAGGGGGTGGATGAATGAAAGGATGAATAGGATAAGATGGAGGGGGTGATTTTAGGATATAAGGACCCAAAATGGACTGTGTATATGGAAGGTGTTTGGGGTTTGATGGAGGGCTATAAGAACCCATAGTAGATGGAGGATGAGCAATGATGGATGGAGGGACATAAGGACCCAAAATGGATTGAGAGGATGAGGGAGGAAGATGGATGGTTTTTTTAGGTAATATGATGGAGGGGGGATGGCGGCAAATGACTTGGTAGAACGATGGAAAGTACCTCTTGTGCCATTAGAAGAGGATCATTTAGGATGTACGGAGGTTGTACCAACATCTTTAGAGTGTGGGTTTTGGGAGATATATCCAAGACCATGTGTGCCTGGATGTTCTTTGAATTGGATGGGCTCTAAAGTACCTTGCTCATGAAGTCCTAAACATTTTCCTTGATAGTTCATGTTTTGTAGCATGTGATTTATGGTAGGATGTTTATTCTCTTGGAAGCATGATTCAAGCACATTAGTAGGTGGAAGAGGTAGGGTGGTGCATACACATTTTTTTGCTTCTGTAAGAAGGCCACCACAAATAAGTGTAATGTGACCAAGGTGATACAACAATGGCGTTGGGATGGTAGGACTAGAGGGCGATGAAGGATCATACGATGGAGATGAGGGGATAGCCGCATCAGGAGGAATGAGTGATAAGGGATCAAGAGAGGAATTGGGGAGTATGATGGAATCTAGATTTATGGTAGTGGATGATAAGGGCTCATGAGATGGATTGATTGGATCTTGAATGCAAAGGGGATCATGGGATGGAGTGGATGAGCTAGTGTGATCTGGAGATGGGGTGGATGGGAAGATAGGATCATGACTTGGTTCAGGATAGGAATCATGAGATGGGATGGATGGTGGATTATGATCTTGGGTTGTAGTGGATGGGATGGTAGGATCTTGATTTGGAGGAGGGGATATGCTTGTATGCTTTGGATCAATCTCGTGGCATGACTCATCTTGTGGGGGATGTATGATGATGGGAGAATATTGGAGGGACTCCTCAAATGGGCGAGATAGGAGGATGGAGGATTCATGAAGTCCATGGGATTGAATTTTGTGAATATTAGGACTGGGAGGAGGGGATTGGATGTCTTCAATGGATTGGGTGGATCTAGTAGTAGAAGATGGGGATTCAATTGATTCGATGGGTTTGACCTGCTCAACCGTTTGGATAGTGTCAGGAATGGTGATGGGAGGGATAGGTGTAGGATGGAAGAGGGCCTCATCACTAGTGACATTATATGATATAGTGGGAGGGCATGGTGTCTCTTCTGTCATGAGTCCTTGGGCGAAATTTGGAAGGGATGTAGGATTAGGTAGAGTGATGGGAATGGATGGAGGATTAGGGATGGATGGAAGATTAATATTTGGTGGATTAGTATTAGGATTAGGATTAGATGTGGGGATGGGATTGGATGGAGGACTAGGAGGACATGGAGGATTATGATTAGATGAGTGGATGGGACTAGATGGAGAACTAGGAGTGGTTGGAGGTGGGTTAGGGATTGGAGAATTAGATGAGTGGATGGGACTAGATGGAGGACTAGGAGTGGTTGGAGGATTAGGATGAGATGTGGGGATGGAAATGGATGGAGGATTAGGGTTAGGGATTGGAGAATTAGATGAGTGGATGGGACTAGATAGAGGACTAGGAGTGGTTGGAGGATTAGGATGAGATGTGGGGATGGAAATGGATGGAGGATTAGGGTTAGGCATTGGAGAATTAGATGAGTGGATGGGACTAGATGGAGGACTAGGAGTGGTTGGAGGATTAGGATGAGATGTGGGGATGGAAATGGATGGAGGATTAGGGTTAGGGATTGGAGAATTAGATGAGTGGATGGGTGGATGGGTGGATGAGGATTAGATGTAGAACTAGGAGGAGATGGAGGATTATGATTAGATGAGTGGATGGGACTAGATGGAGGACTAGGAGTGGTTGGAGGACTAGGTGGGTTATGTTTAGATGGAGGATTAAGATATAATGCAATGAAAGGGGGAGTGATGTAGGAGGATGTGGATGTTGGATTAGATTAGGAAGATTGGGATGGTGAGTGATAGTAGGAAGATGCAGATGAAGGATTAGAATGGGGAGATGTGGAATCAATGTAAGGGTATTGGGATGGGGGGATTTTGATAGGAAGGTGTGGATGTTGGATTAGAATAGGAAGATTGAGGTGGTGAACCACCATAGGAGGACACGTATGGTGGGTTGGCATAGGAGGATATGGATGGTAGATTAGGATGAGAGGATTGAGATGGTGGATTAGGATAGGAGGAATATTGGGATGGGGGATTGTGATGGGAAGGTGTGGATTTTGGATTAGGATGGGAATATTGGGATGTGGGATTAAGGTAAAGGTATTGGGATTGTTGATGATGATAAGGAGAGGAGGATATGGATGTTGGGTAGGATAGAGGTTGAAAGGGAGGACATGATGAATATGTTGATGGTGAGGATGTTGGATATCCCTTGTCAAGGGTAGCATAAGGACCGTTACGAGATGCGAATGAAGGCATGGTGGGATAGTCCAAAGGAGTAGTTGGATTTTGGGAGGCGGTTGGAGAGAGCTTCCTAGCAATGATAGTGTCAAGGGGATCTATATAACAATCTTCATGATCAACAAGATTTTGTTATCGTCGTCAACATAGTTAGGATTCCCCTTAACTACTATTATTGGTCGTGTGAGAGGGGGATAAAGATTCATGATGGATACAAATTAGCAAGAAAGAATAGATGATGGATAGAGAACTAGGATGGATTGGAAACTCATATGGGGATTGGATGAAAACTCAGATTAGGATTGAATAAAAGCTCAGATTAGGATGATGGGATTAACGCTCAGATTAGAACTAGATTGGAGCTTAGATTGGGATTGGATCAGAGGATATGATAGGATAATTTTGTTTTGGATTGAATGATGAATTATGATTGGTTGATGGAAAGGGTCTTAAATCCAATTTGAAAATCACCCTAGGTGACTTAATACGTTGGTTGATTGGATTAAATTGGCTAAACCAATTATCACGACACCGAATCCACCTTGAGATGGAAGGGAATTGATTTGGGCCAATGACGTTGACTTACAACACAAATCTGCCTCAGGATAGAAGTAGATTGATTAGGTTGAAGATAATGATTGATATGTAGGATAACGATCAAACTTAATGCCTTGGTCAATTCGGGTAATAACAAAGGTTAAAATGAATTTAGATGTAAATTGAAGATCTCCTAAAGGTTCCTTATGTGATGGGGGTGTTGTTGAAGTGTTCCCTTTTGGAAGAAAAGCAACTCTTTAAGTCACACAGTAAGATGGTAGAACGGGTATCCCAAATTTTCAAATGATTAATGGGAACGTGATAAATGGACATTTAAAAAGGTTAAATGGAGGCTTGGAGTGGTCAAATGGATGTTTGGATTGGTTAAATGAGTGTTTAGGATGATCAAACAGTCAAATGGAGACTCAGAGTGGTTAAACGAAGGTTTGGAATGGTCAAATGGATGAAACTGTCCATTCAGGAAGGTGTATTTACCCTTCTGTAGTCAAACAATGGATCAGGAGGGCGTATCCACACTTCTGCAGTGAAAAATGCTGAAACAAGGGGCATATCCACACTTCTGCATTGAAAAATGCTGAAACAAGGGGGCGTATCTGCACTTCTCCAGTGGAAAATGTCAGAACAGGGGGGAAAGTTCGCCCCTCTGCAAGAAAAAAGTGACTTGGTTTAGATGATGAGATAATGGAAAGGACTTGAAATGACTCAATCAGGCTAACTTATCAAAATTTATTGGGTTTTCACATAAAGACACTTTGAACAAGCACTATCCTATGATTAGTGTTAAGGGGTATGGCCAGCAAAGGTCTTACTCTAGGATGAACAAGGTTTCTAGGGAGCCCTTGATATATGCTCAGTACGTGAGGCACAACCATGGGCACTAGTCTGTCACAAGCGTGAGTCAAGAACCCTAGCGAGATACTGAAAGGCTCGGACCAACTCTTCACGTCTATCTAGGTATCACCCTAGCTTCGAAGCTATGCCAATTACGACACAACTGGATTGGAGTATAGCTTTGGCTCTCCCCCTTTTGTATACCCCACCAATACATGTGGTTAGGATCATCCCTTGGGGTGATGAAATCCCCAAGCAGATCCTTCTAAGAAGAAGACACTAATCGTTTCCAACTACCCCCCAGTCCACACAAAGTGCAAGGGGAAGATGGAAACAAACTAATGCCCCCTTAGGGTAACACAAAGAAAAATAGACACATCAAACAACAAGTATTACTTTCCCCTAATTATACTAAGTGAATAGATAAACAGTAAGGAAAACTTTAAAATTTGAATAAAATAAAGGCCCTGCAAGCAAATTTTAGGTGTTTTATCCTTTGCCCTTTGTGAATTTTAGCAAAAATACTACAAAGTATCAGCAAAAAATCTGACTTCACCCACCAACAAATAGGGTTAGAGGGTTAGAACTCCAAACAACAAAAAATAGAGGCAAAAATGAAACTAAAATGCAACTTTTTTACCTTCCCGAACATGTTATTTAGGTAAAATCCGCCCCTTTGCAACGAAAAATGCTAGAACAAGAGGACGTATCCACCCCTCTACAGAAAATCGTTAGAAAACATTGGAACGAGAGGGCGTATCCGCACTTCTGCAGTGAAAACTATCAGAAAACGTCGGAACAAGAGGGCGTATCCGCACTTCTGCAATGAAAACTGTCAAAAAACGTCGAAATAGGAGGGCGTATCCACACTTCTACAAAAAATAGTTAGAAAACATCAAAACAGGAGGGCGTATCCACACTTTTGTAGAAAATTCTTAGAAAACATCAGAACAAGAGGGCGTGTCCGCACTTCTGCAGTGAAAACTGTCAGAAAAACGTCGGAATAGGAGGGCGTACCGCACTTCTACAAAAAATAATTAGAAAACATTGGAACAGGAGGGCGTATCTGCGTATCTGCACTTCTACAAAAAATAGTTAGAAAATGTCGGAACAAGAGGGCGTATCCGCACTTCTGCAGTGAAAACTATCAGAAAACGTCAGAACAGGAGGGCGTATCCACACTTCTACAGAAAACAATTAGAAAATGTCGAAACAGGAGGGCGTATTTGCACTTCTACAGTGAAAACTATTAGAAAATATCGGAACAAAAGGGCGTATCCGCACTTCTGGAGAAAACAGTCAGAAAATGTCGGAACAAGAGGTGAATCCGCACTTCTGCAATGAAAACTGTCCGAAAATGTCAGAACAAGAGAGTGTATTCGCACTTCTGCAGTGAAAACTGTTAGAAAGCGTCGAAACAGGAGGGCATATCCGCACTTCTGCAGTGAAAAATGTCAGAAAACATCGGAAAAGAAGGGCGTATCCGCACTTCTGCAGTAAAAATTGTCAAAAAAAGTCGAAACAAGATGACGATTCGCATTTCTATAGTGAAAAGTGTCAAAAAACGTCAGAACAGGAGGGCGAATCCGCAATTCTACAACGCCTGGGAGGGCAAGTTTGCCCCTCTGCGACCTGAATCTGCAAACAACTTAAACAACAACAAACATAAAGCAAAGAGACCTGTTTGTGGGTCCCACCGAGCATGTTAGAAATGTGATCTCCTAAAATGCTATGTTCCTAATGTGAGATGCTAAACAACTAATGATGCAATAAAAAGAACTAACACAAAAAAGGACACCTCAATGATTAGCCTAAGGAAATGATAAACATGAAAGCAAGATAAAACAAATTGATTGATTATACATTCATGCTGCTCCTTCCTTGGTTGGCCCTTTGATCCTTGAAGATTTGTGTGCTCTTTGGATGACAAGCTAAATTGAATGTGCAAAGTGATATGCAAGATGAGTGAAATGCTAAATGCTATGGTGGATGAGAGCTCAAATGGTAATTTTGCAAGAGTTTTGATAGAAAAAGATTGATTCCCTAAAATGAGAGAAATAATGGGGTATTTATAGGATAATTTGAATTCTCTAGAGAATTCAACGATTGAGATTGATCCAACAAAGTCAAGATGAAGGGCTATAATGAGTTGAGGACTCACAAGCCCTCACATCTTGACATGTGGAATGTGAGATGGCTCAGGGTGAGATGATGTGGAAATGAGGTGGAAGAGGGGTACATGAGGTGGAGGAAGAAAAATTACCTTGTAGGTACCTTGGGGGATGAGAAGATTCCTTGGAGGAATAAAAGTGAATTAAAAATTCACAATGATTGGAAGAATCTAGTGGATAAGAGAGGGTTTCCGAAAAGGTGGGGATTTGCCACATGTGAATGATGTGACAAGTCCAAGGTTCTAGAAGTACTTGGCACATGTAAAGTGATAAGTCAAGCCCTCTAGAACTTGCATGGGGAAGAGAAGATTCCTTGGAGAAATGAAAATGAATTAAAAATTCCTTGGGGGATGGGGAGAGTTGACCAAGGTACTGATTAGGCTAATGACCTTGATTAAGGTTGTGCAAACACAGGATTAAGATAATTAATGAGAGATTAGAGGCAAGTGAGAGATTATGGAGAATGTGACACTAATCTTGATTAAGTGGTTCACATCATAATCATGGATTAATTAATTTAATCCAGATTAAAAGAGGATTATGGAGAATGTGACAAGGAGAGAGAAAAAAAGAGATTAAAAATTGGTTTTAATCCAAATAGGTAAAATGATTAAATTAAATAAATTGTCTTATTTATTTAATTTAGAGAAGAAAAGGTGTAAGGTAAAGTATTTAATTTATTCAATTACATACTTTAGGAACCTTAAGCAGAAAATGAAATAATGATTAAATAAATTATTTAATCACTATTAATGACATGGATGGATAGAGTAGACGATTTTGATCATATGGAAGTGATCAAATTTAGATGTCTACACCTGCGACCCATTACTTGAAACTAAAGATTAAATAAGTAAAGATTTAAAATGAGGTAAACACGAACTAAGATATTGGTGTTAGAATCTTTATTCATGATAATAGTGGGAACTCATGTGATTCTTTCATTGTATCTTCAATCTAATAGGAATCTTCATCATGAGTCTTGGATCATGCTCAAGATTGCTTGATGAGATGGACAATATTGGAGAGACATGGTTTTAGATGCATGAAATTTGTAATAGTTAATTATTAAATAGATTCCTCATGTTAATAGCCCAGTTCTAATTGAAGGTTTAAAGTTTTAAGCATGAAAATAATAATAAAAGGCCTAATTTTAGGGAGAGCAATACATGTTAACCATTACTATTACAAAGTGTATTTTTATAAGTGCTTTCCCTATTGTGCAAAGGCTTATGTTATCTAACTCTAGTGCAAAATTTGGCATACTTCAAGCATAGAGTATGATGTAATTCACACATTTTTTTATTATTCAAATACCACTTATAAATGGGAAAAATACCCTAACCCCAACCCTATTCATAACCCTAACCCTAATAATTATGTCTTCCATGTTGCACTGTGAATGCTACTATATATAAAAATGTTGAGATATCCTTCTCGAGGTGTCTATTTTTTTTAAATGTTACATAATAGTGTAATAGACACCTCGAGAAGGATATACGCTGACATTTTTATGTATATTATTAATAAATAATATATATGCTAGTTAGCTATCAATTATAACTAATTATGCACATGATATTTAACTTGATTTTCAATTCAAATTAGTTAACAATAATAAAAAATGTGGGAGTGGCTTATAATGGTGCCAACACATGGATCAAACTGTGAACCCCAATCCTTATACATGCACAAACATAGCAAACAAACGCAATGTTAGATCAAATGCAAGTGAGAATCAAGATTCCCCATGAAATCCATTTAAATTGCAAAGAGTAAGAAATAAGATGAAAAACACAAACAAATATGAACAAAAGCTATTAAATCTTATTCAATGCAAATAAAAATCTTGATCCCATGGGGGAATCGGTGCCAATTGTGTGTAGAAATTGGCCCTTTCCCAACTCCTTTGTAAGCTTGATGTTGATTTGGTGATGGTTGTAGCTCGTTGATGAGATTTTGGCATAACCTAGCTATGAAACCATAAAAATGATGAACATTTGTTATGAAGTAGACAAAATTAGCTCTCAATGTGAAGATAGTAACTTTGCTCAAGTTGTGGATGAAATGAAGTATAATAGACTTGCTTGGATTTGTGGATGAAGAATGAGGGGAATAGTATCTCATTTATAGATTTCCAAATTTGAAAAGAGAGTCAAATTGAGAAATGTGGGATCATTCAACATCCAATGGCCAAGTGCCACTTGTCAAGATGTGAATGGATGAAGGTTGTGCACATTTTGATGAAAGTGTCAATAAATGATATTAGGTGGAATTTGAAATTGAAGAAATGACATGTGAGAGGGAAAAAAGAATGAAGTAAATGCCACTTGGCTCAATACACAAGGACATGTAAGAGGAGTGAATGATTTGTTGGAAGGACAAATCCACTTGGATTTGAATTCAAATTTGAAGGAATATTCCTCCTTTATTCCATGAAGAAAATGGGCAATTTAATAAATCAAAGTAATCGATTTATAGTGCAACTTGCATTCTCTAGAGAATGTGACATATTTTAGGATTAAATTAATCAAAGATTAATTAATTTAATGAGGAATTAGGAGATGTGACAATTTAGACTTAAATCAAATCAAATTAAGAGGAAGGGTTTAATTAAATAAATATTTTGATTTATTTAACTAAAGGGGGTAATGTTAGATTAAATCAAACAAGGATTTAATTTATTCAATTTAATAAGAGGACTTCAGAGATTTAATTTAAATAAAATGAATTATTTAAATGAACAAAGATAGAGGATTAATTAGATTAAATTGATTAATTTAATCAAAAGAGGGGAGAATGACTTAATTAAATAAATAATGATTTATCTAATTAAGAGATGAAAAGTGATGATAAGCTGAGAGTATGATTTAGGACGAAATGACATTAGTAATCAGGATCAAGTGTGTCGGTCAATTTTCCATGTCTACACAAACATGTCAAATGATTGGTTTATATAAAGATAACTAGTAAGACCCATTACTTTATATGATTTTGATATCCATTTTATGTTCAAATACATAATTTACATGCATGTTTGTAAGTGCTTACATACTTTGAGATGCATGATCATTTAAGGATTTACATGTACCTCAAAGTTGGGGAAAATGCTAAAGTTTGCATACCCATGTCAATTTTCATTTAGTTTTATACTTATTTTGAAAAAATGTTTTAATGCAATTATATATTAATAAATGGTGTAATCTTGTATGAAGCTAGGTTCATTCCCTTATTCTTCAACTATCCCTATTTACACACATTCTGATATGTTTGATTGCACCTTATCCATTTTTGGACATCTTCCTATGCATCTTACATTTCTACACCCTCCATATCCAAACATTCATTCCCCAAACAAATATTACTATCCCTTATCCAAAGTCAATCTTGGTAGTGTAGAATAAATCTTGCATCTACAAATATGACCCCTAAAACTCTAAACTTCAAATTCAAAATTGTTTAATTCTTGCCCATTCCATTAGCTATCATAAGCCAACTAAACACACATTTGTGTGATTTATTGTTATCTCCTTGTATTTAAGTAATTCAATCACATTTATTTATCATCCACATGCATCATCACCCATTATTCAATTTAAGGGAGAAAATCACGCTATGAACATTTCAATTAGTGTATTAAAAAGGGTTAGCATTTAATTCTAAATTATCTACTCTCACAATTATCATTTATTACTCTTGATCCAATATCCCCAAAGATTGGTGCCTTACCTTTATAGTTGGCACTACTTGTTGCAATAGATCTACCATAAGAGAATGAGGGAGAGGTTGGAGTACCTACTTCCAAACTATGACATTGGAAGCTCCAAAAGAGATTTAGTGTTACCCTTACTAAGCCCCATGGTGGAGGCTAGAGAAGAAAGTTGCTTCCACCATTTGTTGCAGTGCTACCCAAATTGAAGGACTAGGTGCACTTGAGCTTGTCAAGGCTAGTTGAACCACTAGAAGTAGGCAAATGCAGTTGGAGTTTAAATTAATTTGTGCTTATCTATATGCATCATATTTAATTAGCCCAATGAAATGATTTCAAGTGCTTCTAGACCCCAATGTGTAATTTTTTGCATCAATATTTTGGATCACATAATATGATCTAATTTTTCTTCATTGTAATGATGAATCATAGCTCACATGAGATGAATTCACCTCATCTTAATAATGAATCATGGACTGTGACTCAAAATTTCAACACCAAAGAACTTATATAATTATATCTAAGAACTCTCAAAATCATCTATTTACCGCTCACTTGTTTTTATTTTAGAGTGTAGCCCATCAAAACAAACTCTATTATAGCTCTCAGAGGTAGAATATATGGAAAAACCGTTAGAAACATAAATGATGGTTTTTTTTGTGCCAGAGGTATTCTCATTGTTGGTATGTGGCGACTAATCATTCTATACTATACACTCTTCATGTAGAACCCTAATTCTAGAAGTTTCTAAAATGCTTGTAATAAGCAATTGGGATGAGAGTTGTAGTGATGCATTATTCACGAGATTGTAATATGTTTTGCACTGGATAATAAAATCATTCAATGGTTGCGGTTTTATGGATGTAGCTCGGATTGGGTGAACCATGTTAAATTCTCTGTGTTGTCTTGTTTTTGATATAATTTTGTGTGTGTTTTATTTCTCGATTTTATTGATCAAATATGCATTTAACTGTTAGATATCTGTCTTCTAACCCTAACAAGTGGTATCAGAGCAAGGTTGTGTTCGGTTATCCTCTGCAGGAAGGTCTCACGATTGAGTGGGAGCAATGGCAGATGAGGGTAAGTTGAAGGTTGAGAAGTTCAATGGGAAGAACTATCAATTATGGAAGATGCAGATGGAGGACCAACTCTATCAGAAGGATTTATGGAGGCCATTGGAAGGGAAAACCATGAAACCCACAATAATGTCTGATGAGGACTGGGATATTTTTGACAAAACGACACTTGGCAGTATTTGTTTATGCCTGACACAATTGGTGGCATTCAATATTACAACAACAAAGACAACTCAAGAGTTGATGCAAACCTTGGAAAAGTTATATGAAAATCCTTTTGCTTCGAATAAGGTATTTCTTATGAAGTGTTTATTTACTATGAAAATGGTAGAAGGTGGGTTAGTTACTGATCATTTAAATGAGTTTAATATGGTTACCAGTCAATTAACTTATGTAAATGTAAACTTTGATGAAGAAGTTAGGGCTCTTTTGATTTTGTGTTCTTTTCCTGAAAGCTGGAATAGTTTGGTAATGGCTATTAGCAACTTTGTTTTTGGTTCGAATACATTGAAATTTGATGATGTTGTTGGTGTTATTTTGAGCAAGGAAATTTGTAGGAAAAGCTCAGGTGGAACATCCACATCAAGCAATGTTTTGAATGCAAAAAGTAGGGGCAGAACAAAGGAGAGAGGAAACAATTCTAGAAGTTGTGGGAAGTCACAGAGAAAATCGAAGGAAAAAAGGTCTCGATCTAGAGATAAGAGGGATTGTTGGTACTGTGGTAAGCCAGGTCATTTAAAGAAATATTATTGGTCTCAGAAAAATAAAGGAGAAAAAAAGGAAAGAAATAAAGAGGCAAATGTGGTAAGTAATAAATTTTATGAGGATGCTTTGATTCTTTCCCTTGATAATGCTGATGATTCTTGGGTGTTAGATTCAAGGGCTTCATTTCATGCTACACCTCATAGAAATTATTTTATTGATTATGTACAAGGGGATTTTGGGCTGGTTTATTTGGGAGATAACGAACCCTGTCAGATTGTTGCAAAGGGAAGAATCAAGATTAAGTTGCAGAATGAGAATCATTGGCTACTACATGAGGTAAGACATGTTCCAAAGTTAAGAAGAAATTTAATTTCAGTAGGGCAACTAGATGATGAAGGTTGTGTTACATTTAGTGATAAAAATTGGAAGGTTACAAAAAGTGCCTTAGTGGTAGCAAAAGGTGTGAAAGTAGGCAACTTATATCTTTGTACAGGTCATACTGTTCCTTCTACTTTAGCTATTGCAGATAAAAATAAATTTTCAGGAATAGTTGCTACAGTTCAATAGGTAGAAAATCAAATAGTTGTTGTGGATTCTGAATCAACACTATGGCATAGCAGACTTGGGCATATGAGTGCAAAAGGTATGAAAGTACTTCATTCAAAGAATGTTTGATCAGGTATAAAATGTGTTAATATGGATTTTTGTGAAAGTTGTGTGTATGGAAAACAAAAGAGAGTTAGTTTTCTCAAGGATGAGAAACAAAAGAAAGATGAGAAATTGGAGCTTGTGCATACAAATGTATGGGGACCAGCTCAGGTATCTTCTCTTTGTGGCTCTCAATATTATGTTGCATTTATTGATGATGCAACTAGGAAGGTATCGATTTATTTCCTTAGGCAAAAATAAGATGTATTTGAAACTTTAAAAAAATGGAGAACCCTGGTTGAGAATGAGACAAGTAAAAAGTTAAAATGTATCAGATCTGATAATGGTGGTGAGTATTGTAGAAAAGAGTTTGAAGATTATTATTCCTCTAATGGTATTCATAGGTAGAAAATGGTTCCAAGGACTCCACAGGAAAATAGAGTGGTTGAGCACATGAATAGAACAATAATGGAGGATGCATGAACTATGGGATTGCATGTTGGGTTGCCTTTAAACATGTGGGAAGAGGTTGTAAACACTGTTGTTTATTTAATTAATAGAGGTCCCTCTAATCCTTTGGGTTGTGGTATTCTAGAGGAAGCATGGACAGGTAAGAAGGTGAGTTATTCTTTTCTCAAAACCTTTGTTGTGAAGCATTTGCATATGTCGATTATGAAAATAGAACTAAGTTTGATGCAAAATCAAAGAAATGTATATTTGTTGGATATGGCATTGATGAATTTGGTTATAGGCTTTGGGATTTTGAAAATCGAAAAATTGTGAGAAGCAGAGATGTTATATTCAATGAGAAAGTGTTGTACAAAGATCAGTTGCAACAACATGAGAAGAAAGAAAATGATTATGCAGTGTTGGATGATACTCCAAACAACGATTTTCCAGTGCCTCCTCATGCTCCGCAACAACAACAACAACAACAAATACCACAAACTCCAGTGAATGTTAGATGATCTTCAAAGATAAGTAGACCTCTGAAAATATTTTCTCCCTCTTTGTATTCTATTTTATTAACTGATGTTGATGAACCAGAATGTTATGATGAAGTCATGCAGGTAGATACCAAGGTTCAGTAGGAGCATGGAATTGAAGAAGAAATGGCCTCCTTGTTGAAAAATCGGACTTGGGAATTATGCAAGTCACCTGTAGGTAAAAAGGCTTTACTAAACAAATGGGTTTATAGGCTGAAAGAGGAGGATGGAGGTAAGAAAAGATTTAAAGCCAAATTAGTTGTAAAGGGATTTGCACAAAAAAAGGGTATTGATTTTGATGAAATCTTTTCTCCAGTTGTTATTTAATGACTTCTATTCGTACTTTTTAAAGTATTGTGGCTGCTGAAGATTTGCATTTAGAATAGCGTGATGTTAAACCGAGCTTTCTCCATGCTGATTTGGAAGAGGAAATATATATGGAACAACCACAAGGATTTGAGGTCAAAGGTAAGGAGAAACTAGTGTGCACATTGAAGAAAAGTTTATATGGCTTGAAGCAAGCACCTTGACAATGGTATATTAAATTTGATAGTTTTATGGTTGAGCATGGCTACAACAGCTGCAATTCAGACCATTGTGTTTACTTTAAGAGGTTAGATGAAGATAGCTACATTATTTTATGCTTATATGTTGATGATATGCTTGTAGCGGGGTCTAACATGGATCATAAAAAGGAATTAAAACAACAGTTAGCAAATTCATTTACTATGAAGGATTTGGGGGCAACAAAACAAATCCTTGGTATGAAGATTACAAGATATAAGAAAAATAGAAAATCATTTTTATCTCAGGCTGATTATGTTGAAAAGGTGTTGCAGAGATTCCATATGGAGAATGCAAAAGCTGTCAGCACACCTTTGCCCAGTCATGTCAAATTGACTAAGGATATGTGTCCAAAAACACAAGAGGAGGAAGAAAAAATGTTCAAGGTACCATATGCTTCAGCTGTAGGCAGTTTAATGTACGCCATGTTATGCACGAGACTGGATATTGTACATGTTGTAGGAGTTGTTAGCATGTATATGAGTCATCTCGAAGTTGAGCATTGAAATGTGGTAAAATGGATTCTCAGGTACTTGAGAGGTACGTCCAATAAATGTTTATGTTTTGGGGGCTCTAATGCTGATTTAAAAGACTAAGTCAACTTAGATTTGGTAGGGGATATAGATACCAGGTGGAGTACCACAAGTTATATATTTATAGTTGGTGGGACAATAGTGAGTTAGATTTCTCGATTGCAAAAGGTGGTTGCTTTATCCACCACAGAGGCAAAGTATGTGGTTGCAACAGAGGTAGCAAAGGAGATGATATGGCTGCAACTTTTCATGGAAGAGTTGGGCAAACAATAGGCTAAAAATCACTTGTTTATAGACAACCAAAGTGCTATACATCTTGCAAAGAATTATGTCTTGCACTCTAAAACCAAACACATACATTTGAGATATCATTTCATTAGGTCAATGTTGGAGGATGGACATGTAAAGCTAGAAAATATACATAGAGATTCCAATCCAGTGGATATGTTTACAAAGACAGTGACAAGGGAGAAGTTGAGCTCCTCTTCAACTTCGGCTAGTCTTCATGGTTAAAAGTATAACAGAGCAGCAAGGTCCAAGGTGCTCATTCCAGTGGTAGTTGTTAGTGTAGCAGCATCATCTAGGATTAGTCTCTAAGTGTGAGAATTTTTTGGTATGGAGCCTGATCAGTCTCCAAGTGGGAGATTGTTGGTATGTGGCGATTGATCATGGTAGAACCCTAATTCTAGAAGTTTCTAAAATGCTTGAAATAAGCGATTGGGATGAGAGTTACAGTGATGCATTATTCACGAGATTGTAATATGTTTTGCATTGGATGGCTGCGGTTTTCTAGATGTAGCCCAAATTGGGTGAACCACGTTAAATTCTCTGTGTTGTCTTGTTTCTACTATAATTTTCTATGTGTTTTATTTCTCTGTTTTATTGATCAAATCTGCATTTAATTGTTAGATATCTGCCTTCTAACCCTAACACCCATGACCTAGCCCAATGCCCAACTAGCCTTGCCTTGGTCTTACTTTTTGCCAAGTTGGGGTCTAGGAGGGGCGAGTTGAGGCGAGACTAATCCTTTGGGGATGCATGCAATCACCCGCAAACCATGTGCATTGAGTAAGCCCGAGCCTCAGAGTCGAACCTAGAACCAATGGGGAGCAAACCCACGACCAAAGCCAACTCCGCTATCCATGCAGATAGAAACACAAATGATGGTTACAAGTTTGATTCCCCTTGATTTACCCTTGCATAAATGAAAGGTACCTCATGTGGATAAAAATTATAATAACACGTATTAAGACTTTGCTTTGCGAATCCCACTAAGTATTGATTCCTCCATTTGAAAAACAATAACAAACTTTATTATAAAATTACCTAATTCCATTAGTGTAATGATCTTGCATTAGTTTATTACAAGGTACTAAGGGGGACATGCCTAGTTTTTTTTTAAAACTAAAAGGGTGGTCCAAGAAGGGGTACGCACATGAGGGCCTCTTAAACATCATGACCCACTTTAACTTGAACAAATAAACATTTATAATTATAATATGTTTAGAGTAATTGGGAATTTAAAATATTAAGCATATGATTTAAACATGCTCCCCACGCAAGATGTCATAAAGCTAAGCTTACTTTATCCATTAAAAAGTTTTTTTTTAAATAATTAATTTACCACGAAACCTACATTTTTTTGGGGTAATATTCAAAATTTCCCACTTAATTGTTATGGAAGTGTAAACGGTTTTAGTTTGAACTTAAGCATTTGACAAATGCACGACTTTATTTTTTATTTAAGAATTTTAATAGTAAATATGTTTTTGTGTATTAAATTATGTGATGGATTTATGATTTAGTTAGTACATATAATCTTTAAGATATTTTTGGGTATTGAAGGGGTATTTTTTTTTTCAAAGATTATAAGAAGGTGTATAGAAATATATAATATTTTATTTAAATTTTATATAAATATTCTAAGGAAAATTGATTAATTAGCATTAATAAATATATTTTTTAAGAATAAGAATTGAGATTGATTTAGATAATGAAGTAATTGTATAAATATATATTAGAGAATTATAGATAAATCAATAAGAATTGTGTTTGATTATTTAGATCGTTTTTATAATTTATGAAAGTGGTCTATGCATATGTGGAATTGATCACATGATATGCAGATTTGAACTTTGTTAAGGATTTAAAGATTTTTTATGCAAGGATTTTTCTCCTTTAATCAAACTCCTAAGATCAATTTAATGTCTTTGAGAAAAGATTAAAGACACCAAATAGTCATGCACAATGCTCTAGAATGTAATGCAAATATATATGCTCTTATAACACTACAATGTTGTAATGAAGCTCTCTTGCTAGGTGTAAAATGTGTAAGATACATGCTTGATATTCAAAATGAATTAGGGTGAATTTTTATATGACATCTTAACATGTAATTCAAATATTTTCATACTTTAGTTTGTTTATAATGGCTACATGGATGGAAATATTCGGGCCCAAGAAATAAAAATAACACAATTAAAAATTGGGTTAATTTTCACAAATTGCGAATTAACTTGAAAATATAAATAAGAATCATACATCGATAAAGTGGGGGCCATGTCTAAACCCTATGAATAAATACACATGGAGACAAGCTAGGATTAGGTTATTTGCCAACTTCCATATGCGATACATTGTTTCACAAACTAATTATTGCACTAGACAAATGGGTTAAAGTGAGTCCAAAACGAAAGAGAAAAGTGCAGAACATGCAATTTTCATCATTATAGAAGGATTTTACATAAGAGTAGATTGATGATCAAGCAAGAAAACATCATCCACATTAATCAACCATTACATTAGTAGGAGGTCCATTTCCATTGTGGCATCACCCCATTAGCATAATGGTCATGGTATATTGGATTATATGTTGTCATGGACCAAGCCATCTAACTAATATTAGATTTTTTGTCTATTTTTTTGTTAAGAGGGGTAAACGCTTTTGATCTAGAGGTATGAATCGATGAGGTCACAAATGGGGGACCTCATGCCTAATATAAATTCTCAACAATCACACCCCAATGGGGTTTGAACCTTGATGACAAGAATAACAACACACCAACTCAACCATCACACCATGCCACTATTGACAGATTATTTGTCTATTTAATTGTATAATTTTGAACATATTTATAAATAGTGGTACAAAAGAAGACATTTCATGGTTATAAATGGTTAACACTCACTTTATTTAGACAATGCTCATAGAAATGAACTACCAAATAATTTTGATTGAAGAATTTCTTAGATGTATTTGCTAAATGTTGGGTAAGGCTTTAAGGTGAATGCTCTCTTGTTGGTCTTTTAACTCTATTTACTTAGTTACTTTAAGGAAACAATATTTTGAGTGGTTATAATTTTAAACCATCTCAACTTTCTCTATACCACTTATTTTCTGAAGTTTAACGTAATATGTATGATTCTAGGATGTGAATCCATACCACCTTTAACTAAAAAAATCTACAATTTTTATACTAATAATTTATATAATTCTTTAGTAAAAAATCTTATTTTAACTTTAAAAATATTATTTGAACAATTTTTTGTCCTTTAAACAATGGTTCTATTCACAAAGACTTTCTAATAGATGTTGTCGAGATTGTTTAGAATCTTTTATAATTATATGATCTCCTCGCTTTCATTAGAATAACTAATATAAATTATTTTAATTACATTCCAACATTATAAATATAAAAAAATATATTTCTCTCCAATAATTTACCAATATTCCACATAATACCTTCTAATGAGTGAGGTAGATTAAGATGTAAGAAAAGTTGAAGAAATTTCTAAAAAAATAAAAACTTTCCAAGGTAAAAATCTAATTTTTCCAACATTGGGACCTCTTGCCCCCCTACATGGGACCGCTTCCTTAGGAGGTGAAGGCTATTCACACATAAAAGTTCAGTTTGGATTTGTGTATACACCTTGTCGAAGGAGGAAATTTTGAAAAGTTAAGCCGGCCACATGAGAGAGGAGGTGAGGGATGGGCATGAGCATAATGATACATGTCATACATATGATGATATGATGTATGCATGTGAGAGGCGTAACGTGTGGATGTATCCTCTCTCATGCTGATTTTTAAGAGCGGTTGGTGTCTTAAATTAGAGTGAAACCCTCATATCGGGAGGTGTGTTTGTGAGTGTCTCTTCACGTCTGCGTGGGTACACAAAGAAGAAAGAAAGAAGAGGAAAAGATCGGTTTGTGTTCTATTGAGCGGCCTAAGCGGTGATTGTGCTGTTCAGATCTGTGCATTGTCTATTGCGGATTTCTGCGTGGAATTCGCTTCATATCGGCAGAAATGGTTAGTATTTAACCTTGAAATCTCTGTATTTAATTCTGTTTGTGGGCCGAGTTAGGGTTAGATCGTTCAGATGAGGGTTTAAATCGAGTCTATCAAATGTTAAATATGTCGCCAATGAAAATCGTGTGTAGATCTTTGTAAGCGGTCGTTTAAGCCGTTGAATATCTGTTTTGGCCGGTTTTTCTGTTTTTCGAGCAGACAGGCGCATAATTCTGCTTATTTTGCGTTTCCTGGAATGGCCGCTAGTTTCTAGGTTTTGAAGGCCCGATTACGTTTTGGCGAGCTGTATGTGCGATTAATTCCGCTTGTTTTGTGTTTCCTGGAATGGCCGTGGACTTCCAGGTTTTGAAGGCCAGATTACGCTTTGGCGAGCTGTTTAATTTTTCTGTTGTTGAATTGGTTGCTTGCAGTAGGATTTCTGTCATTTTTGGTTTTTCTAGGGTTTGATTTGTCGACAGATGTTGATGTTTTGGATCTGAGTGAAGGGTTACATGACAGTTTTTAAAGGCTAGGTTTATTCATTGATCTGTGGTCGATAAATTAGGTTGGTACGTGTGTAGTGTAAGCGAATTTTGGGATTTGGGTCTGGTTGCTTGAAATTTGGCTTTAAAGTTTGAGGTGAGAATGATTGTATTGGTACGGATGCTGATTGATGATCTGATTATGTGTTTACGCTTGATTTTCTGGATCTGTAAGGAATTTGTTGCATCCATTTAGTTACAGACAAAATTTAAGCTGCTAGATTTGGCAAGGTGAATTTTGTATGTAGTAATAATTAAACGTCTGTTGTTAGTCATGGCTAGGGCCTGTCAATTTGTTACCGCTGGTTTGTGGTTTCAAGGGCTTTGGTGTTGCTCCATTTGTTTTCGTGTAATGTTTATTTAATGCTTGAATATAGTTTGTGGATTTTTTAAAGATTTGGTTCAATTTAATAATGGTTATGAGTGAATCATCAGGCGAACTCTTAATCTGATTGTGTTAACAGGTTATTCTGTGAACTGTTTTTTAGATTGTTTTTCCTCAGATGAGTTTCAAGCTGTCAGATGCATTGATTTTGGTTTGATTAATGATCTATTTTACGTTTTGGATTTCAAGTTGTTTTTTTTCTTTTGCTGCTTCTTATGACTGGTCTATGCTGTATCAATGGTAGAACTTATGGTGATTGGTCTTTCTGAGCACATTTTACATATTCAATCTTTGCGATAATCTCCATAAGATGTCTTTGGCAATTCATGTTACTGTGATAGCTGATGGCTTTCCATGCTAATCGATGGAAGCTGAGAGTCAAATCCTTGCACTTTTGTTTCAATGTCTTTTCTGCTGGCAATGTTTAGTTATTCTATGTTTGATGATATAATCAATTGGATTTATCGTAATATAGCCTTTAATCATCTTATGGATATTATAGCCTTTAAGTTTTAATCATCTTTCTGTATTTATTTTAGTTTGATTTTATTGAGACATTTTTAATTTGTTAACCACTGTTTAGAAGAAAGTTGATATTTTTATCACTTGGGATTGCCAGTGGATTTGATATTTATTGATCTATCTTCTGTTATCCCGGTCAGTTATCTTTATCTATTTATTGAGCTATTTTCTTCTATTTGATTTGCCTTTTAAATTGAATGGCTTTGATTGTTTTAAAAAGTTTGCTGCTCATTCCTATATGGTTTTTAATGTCAGCATAGATATATATATATATATATATATATATATTCTTAGTTTCATATATAAGACTCTGATATTTCATTGTATCTATTGGGATTGCTTTTTTTGTCTGTATGTACCAGAAGCTGATGATAGATATGTAACTTATTTGGGAATGGATTTTAATGGTCTTACATAATGCATAATTACATTTCTGTTTGATAATAGTACTAAATAAAACCAAGATTAACCAAATTGTACATTGTGTTGTATATGGTTTTCCAGATTTTATCATGATTCTCTTTTATGATGACACAGTTGAGTGAGAAGTAAGCCAGAAATATATAATTACTGAGTTCTATCTTAAATAGGGACAAAGATCGTTTAGATGCCTTTTAAATCTGCAGTGTATTTGTATTATGGGAACCTTGATTTAAATGTTGGATTTAATTATATGCATCGATGCATTACTCTGCCTGGTTTACAAAGATACTGCTATAGATTAAAAAAAATGCCAATAACTTGCAGGATTTGTGAGTTAATTACAGTGCCTGTGAGTAACTTGCAGAAAAATTCTCCTGCGTGGAACTTGCTGAAAAACATGCCCATAAGTTATTGGTGAATTTTTTGGCAAAAACTCACTGAAAAAACTTGCTGATAACTCATGAGGCCAAGTAAAAAACTCAGCCATTGATTGAGAAAAACAGTCTGCCCCTAAAAAGTCATTTTATTATTTTTTACATCCGCTTTTTCAAGCATTCGAGCTGTTTTTTTTTTTGAGCATTCAAGCATGCACTATGAAGGTTTGTGTGGTTTTGAAGGTGTGAATTTGGGTATGTGCTGGGACACAGTCCCTGGACCCTGCCAGGGGGACTGCCCCTCGGCCCAGCTGGGGACTGCCATCCTAA
>CM021103.1:314609956-314649161 GCA_007115665.2 Sequoiadendron giganteum
CCCAAGCTGAAGCAAATAGGTTTTGAAGGGTACCTGAAACCCTTTACAACCAAGTTTTATAGGGACCTTAAACCCTATCCGAACACAAACCCTGCTTGAATTAGCCAGGCAGTAGCAAACCAGATGCTGAAATAGAAGATACTTGAGCCAGCACAACTTGAAACAATCAGGCACCAGCGAACAAACCACTTAGAAAATGCAATGTCCCCCTTTTCGGCGTGATCTTATTTGATGGTGGTTAGCCTATTATTCAGACTCTCGTAGGCTAATAGGATCTGGTTAGAGGGTCAGTAGCCATTTTAGTGGGTATTGTCGTTGCCCATTCCTTCACTCCAGTATTGGTTTCAATACAAGCATCTATGGTTCAGTGTTCATCAGCTTCTGACGGCACGGAGATATATGGAGTTTAGAGGGAGTTATGGATATTTAAGTGGTTTAAGTTAATTATTTAACTTAACGCTTTATTATAAAGTCAAATTAACTTTATAAATATTATATCACTTCAATATATCATAAAGTGATTTATATTAAATCACTTAAGGTACAAAAAGTGCACTCAACTTGGTAAAGCAATTATTTAATTGCCAACTATGGAAAAAAAGTGAATTAAATACATTTTAAATGTATTTTAATATGCCAAGTCGTATTTTTCTTGAAACTCGTGCCTTTTGGGGATATAAAGCATTTTTGGCAAATAGAACTCATTCAATGATTGTTTGACTTTGCCATCTTGGTTTTCTCCTGTGTTATTCCCTGAGACAAGGGTTTGAGCATTTCTTCCATTGGAGAGCAAGTTCTTCTTCAGTGTTGAGCATTTTTGAGACTTTGAGAGACCAGTCGAATTAGTGCATTTGTGAGGGCTTCATTTAGAGGTTCTATTGAGCTTAATCAGATTTTCTATTGATTTGTTTACCAGTTACAATAAGGAAGAGGGCTTCTATACCAAAGACGTCTTCTTCATCCAGTTTGTAGCTTTCAGCATCAATTCTTCAGTTTCTTTCCTTGGTCATACCATTTGCCTTGGAAAATGTGTCTTCCTGGAGGCTAGGTGCATGAAGGGACATGCAAAAACGCCTTCCTTTTGGGTTCAGACAGTGTTCCATTCTTGGCGTCCCTCCTTCACAACTGCTTGTATCCAGTTTCTATTGGGGAGAAGTAAGATTTGTAGCTCCGGCATCCAATTCTGTCAGTTTCACCATTTTTTGGCTGGCAATTGGAATTATTTTCTTATTTAAATAATTTGGAGCATTTTGAGTATGTCTGTCATTTGTATGTTACACCCCGGAATTTGTATAGTTACTATTCTAGTAATGCTTAGAGCATTCTGATTGTAAGGAAGGTTTTGAATGAATAAATGTGATTGAACTTTGTTGTCAATATGAAATCCTGTTTACATGTTATGTTTGGCTCATTCTGTATTCTTGATTGATGTTATTCTTGAATAAAACAATGAATAGAGGAAAGTAATTAGTCTTGTTTTATATATTTGATTTATATATACTGCAAATATTGTGAGCATTTGACTGCCGTGGTTTTGTGCCATGGATGCAGGAACAGGAGCTATTCCTCCAGGTGGAGGGGAAATATCACTCAGGAAGAGGAACTTGGTCGGCTAACCGGTAAAGTTGATCGTATGAGCATACACACACTTCACTAAGGATTTTAGGAACTGAGTCAGATTAAGTTGTCATGATAAGTCATCCTTAGGCTTAGGAGTTATGATTACTTCTTCATGCTTTATGAGTGGTGTTCCTTGATTGACTGACTTACTGTTCTGTGAGCCTTGAATGTGAAATGTGAACTGATAAGTTACTGATGCCTGGAATTTACAGTTAAATGTATAAATACGTGTTTATGCAATTACGTCTATTAGAGGTGCTCTGACTGGCCTATAATACACGTAATTGGAGATTTGAAAATAAACATGTATAGATATATTTAAGTGTAAACTGGGTAAGTTAATTAATATATTTAATATCGATGTTATTATAGTTTTATCGATGTTATTATAGTTTTATCAATAGTTTTATTATGGATAAAGATTTCCATGTTTGGTTGAATTTGCATATAACAACTCGTATCATTCTGTTTGTTTGAATGGTGTTTGATTATATGTTTACTTAGTAGTAAAGTAAAAATTAATCTAACTTGAAATTAAATTTCAGGTTATAATTTCTTTAACTTATGGTTCAAGTATACGAAAGAAATCGAAATAAATCCAAAGCAAATCAGCAAGAAGAATTGCCACCGGCTGAGATGGAAGCTAAGCTAGACCAGATATTGGCTAGACTAGCCAACCTTGAGCAGGAAAGAGCCAAGGATAAGGGAGAAAAAGATATAACTATAGAAGAGTTAGAAGAAAATTCTTCACACCATGAAGAAAGAGAGAAGTCTCCTACCAATTCCAGGGATAAGAACAGAAAGATGATATCCCGAGAATTAACAAGGGATATGAAGAAGATTTATCCACCCAAGTTCGATGGAACTGCTGGGGGTGACGAAGCCGAAGCATGGCTTGTCCAAATGGAAAAGTATTTCGAAATCCGAGATTACGATGAAGTCACCAAGGCTGCTTGGGGAGCCTACCAGTTGGCTGGAGAAGCTTCTAACTGGTGGATGAATAAAAAGCTGGAGCTCAACCTAAGTTCATGGAAGTTAACTTGGAACGAGTTTGTTGAAATCTTTCGTAACCGGTGGTTGCCTCAACTGTATTATGATTAGAAATTGTCCAACTTCCAGGAGCTGAAACAAGGAACCATGACGGTTCACGAGTACTGGGAGAAATTTACTCGCCTTATCTGCTATGTGCCAGTTTATCTCAAGGATGAACGATTCCGAATTCGGAAGTTCATTCTAGGTTTAAATCATCGGATAGGAAGAGAGGTTGACATGCATGGTCCAACCACTATGGACCTTGTATATGAAAAAGCTATCCGTCAAGAACAAAAGCTTAGGGCAGATTCCTACTATCAAGATAGGAAGGATCAGAGGAAGGACTGTGATGGGGGCAACAAGACGGCATCAAGGAAGGAAGACTCCACTTTCACTTCCAGAAAGCAAAAAGGGAAGCGGTCTCGCTTCAATGGAAAAGATTTCAAGGGAGACAGGAAAAGGAATGACACCACCAACAAGGATGGAAATGGAACAAGCAAGTCAGGAATAATTCCTAAAAAGAAAGGACCAAGGGATGGATGTTTTATCTGTAAGGGAAACCACTATGCAAGTGAGTGCCCTGATAAGACTTCTAGCTTTCAGTCACGAGGAAATTCTTTGCCTTCACAGCAGGCGATGTTCCAGCAGAGGATTCATGCTGCAGTGGACGATCGGCAGGCGGACCATCAAATCACCCCGATCGAGGTTCAAGGTAACCTTTTCGGATTACCTATTTCTGTTTTAATCGACACTGGTGCAACTGAAAATTTTGTTTCACCTAAAGTAACTATGCAATTGTCTAGGAAGGCAGGATACATGGAAAAGACATGGAATGTAGAGTATGCAAACCAAACAAGAGCAAGGGTTGACCAATGTCTATTTGAGGCTAGGTTAGAATTACCCAACTTTGCCACTGAGGTTAACCTATATGTCGCACCTCTAGGGTCCTATGATGTAATCTTAGGAATGAATTGGCTGTGGAGACATAGGGCTATTGTAGATTGCCAAGCCAAGACTGTAAAATGCCTTGATGATTTAGGAAACCTTGTAGAAATCCAAGGGATACCCAGGAAAGTGACTGTTCGGCAGATCACAGCAATGCAGCTGATGAAAGCCAAGAAGAAAGGTTGTCAACTTTTTGCAGTCAAAATTGAGAAACTAGGCCAAGAAGATGGAAACTCTGTGTTTCAAAGTTCTCAAGAACTTGAAGATGGAGAAGTGGAAGAAACAGGCAGATCAGATATGGAGAAGTATCCTATCTTAAGAGACTATGCTGATGTATTTCCAGAGGAACTACCAGGTCTTCCTCCAAAGAGAGTGTTCGATTTTTCAATCGACATTGTGCCAGGATCTGAACCAGTATCTAAGGTACCTTACAGAATGACTACAACTGAGCTCATGGAATTGAAGGCACAGTTGGATGAATTGCTGTCCAAAGGGTTAATACGACCTAGCGTATCACCATGGGGAGCACCAGTAATATTTGTCAAAAAGAAGGATGGTACATTACGTTTATGCATCGATTATCGAATGCTAAACAAAGCAACGGTAAAGAACAAGTACCCGTTGCCACGTATTGATGACCTCTTTGATCAAATGAAAGGTGCAGCTGTATTTTCAAAGATAGATCTGAGATCCGGATATCACCAGCTGAGAGTGAAGGATGAAGATATTTTCAAAACAGCATTTAGAACTCGCTATGGACATTATGAGTTCACAGTTCTACCATTTGGTTTAACTAATGTGCCTGCAGCCTTCATGAATCTCATGAATAGTGTATTCAGAGATTACTTGGATAAATTTGTGTTAGTCTTTCTAGACGACATATTGATTTACTCCAAGAATGAAGAAGAACATTGTAAACATCTTGAGATGGTGTTACAAAGGTTAAGAGAGCACAAGATTTATGGGAAACTGTCCAAGTGTACTTTCTTTCAAGAAAGAGTGCACTATTTGGGCCATGTTATTTCAGCTGAAGGAATAGCAGTAGACCCAGCAAAAATAGAAGCAGTTATGCAATAGCCTGTACCCAAGAGCGTGTCTGAAGTAAGGAGTTTTATGGGATTAGCTGGATATTATAGGAAGTTTGTGGAAAACTTTTCAAAAATTGCTTTCCCTATAACATCTTTACAAAAGAAAGGTAAGAGATTTGCCTGGAATGAGAAGTGCCAGGAGGCGTTTGATCTTCTCAAGGAAAAGTTAACCACCGCACCAATTCTAAAAGTACCAGATCCTGAAGGAAGCTTCACAGTCATAACTGATGCTTGTGGAGAAGGATTAGGAGGTGTGTTGATGCAAGAAGGACAAGTAATTGCTTACGAGTCCAGGAAATTAAAGCCATACGAAATGAATTATGCTTCGCATGATTTAGAGTTGGCAGCAGTAGTACATGCTTTACAGATGTGGAGACACTACTTGCTCGGGAAGCCATTTGAATTGAAAACAGATCACAATGGTTTAAGATATCTCTTTACTCAACCTAATCTAAATGCTAGACAGAGAAGATGGTTGGAGTTAATAGCAGATTATGACTTTAATATTAATTATATTAAAGGAAAGGAAAATAGAGTTGCTGATGCCTTAAGTAGAAGACGCCATATTGCATCTATTGTGACAATTCAAAGCGACTTCAAGGAACAAGTGCTTTTGAAATGCAAAGAGGATGAATTTTACTTACAGGTTAAGCAGGCACTCATTAAGAATCCTTTAGACTCTAGGTATGAAGGGTATCAATTCGAATCCAGTGGAGTACTAAGGTACAAGGATAGGATGTATGTGCCTGATATCAAAGAATTGAGAAATCTTGTATGGAAAGAAATTCATGAGGCACCATATTCTGGACATCCTGGAGTAACCAAAATGATGGCTGATGTGAAACCATTATATTTCTGGAAAGGAATGAAAGGTGATGCCGCAAATTATGTAGCTCAATGCCTTGAATGTCAAAGAGTAAAAGCTGAACATCATCATCCAGCAGGATTGTTGTATCCTCATGATATTCCTGAAAGGAAATGGCAGGTTATAAGTATGGATTTTGTGCAAGGATTGCCAATGTCTAGGAACAAGCATAACGCCATTTTGGTAGTAGTGGACAGGCTAACTAAGGTAGCACACTTCATACCAGGGAATCTAACCGATGGAGCACCGGTCATAGCAAGAAAGTTTGTACAGGAAGTTTTTAGGTTGCATGGTATTCCTGAGAAGATTATATCGGATAGGGATGCACGCATCACTTCTAGGTTTTGGCAAACCTTGTTTTCTGCATTGGGAACGCAGTTAAACATTAGCTCGGCATATCATCCGGAAACGGATGGGCAAACTGAGAGGGTAAATCAAGTTATGGAAGACCTACTTAGGGTATATTGCATGGATCAGCAATATAAGTGGGAAGACTATTTATCCTTGGTTGAATTTGCATATAACAACTCGTATCATTCTGCAATTAAAATGGCTCCTTTTGAAGCTTTGTATGGTCGAAAGTGTCGAACTCCTATAAGTTGGGATAAACTTGAGGATCGAGTAAGTCTTGGGCCAGAAATGTTAGCAGAAATGGAAGAACAAGTTAAGGTTATTAAGCAAAGGTTAGCAGAGGCTAACAGTCGACAGAAAAGTTATGCAGATGCTAAGAGAGTGCCACGAAGTTTTGTCATAGGTGACAAGGTACTTTTGAGAGTGAAACCTCACAAAAGTTCCATTAACTTTGGAAAGAATTCTAAATTGGCTCCACGTTATGTTGGACCATTTGAAGTCTTAGAAGAAGTAAACCCTGTAGCTTACCGAATCGCTTTGCCACCCGCTCTTGCTAGAATGCATAATGTCTTCCATGTATCTTACCTTAAAAAGTATATTGCTGGAGATAATCATGTTATTGATTGGACTGCCTTACAGGTAAGGGATCCAGGAGTAATAACTCTCGAGCCCGTCAAGGTGCTGGAAATACGTAAGCTACACCTACGTAACCGAGAAGTCTCACAATGCAAGGTTCAGTGGGACCAGTATGCGGAAGACTCAGCAACTTGGGAGGACTATACGGAAATCCGTAGAAGATTTCCTGACATTCTTGAAGTTTTTGAGAATGCTGAACAATAAAGATTTTGTTTAGTTTTATGCTTTGAATAATACCTTTGGTCATCGAGGACGATGAATCATAAGGGGGGGAGTATGTTACACCCCGGAATTTGTATAGTTACTATTCTAGTAATGCTTAGAGCATTCTGATTGTAAGGAAGGTTTTGAATGAATAAAATGTGATTGAACTTTGTTGTCAATATGAAATCCTGTTTACATGTTATGTTTGGCTCATTCTTTATTCTTGATTGATGTTATTCTTGAATAAAACAATGAATAGAGGAAAGTAATTAGTCTTGTTTTATATATTTGATTTATATATACTGCAAATATTGTGAGCATTTGACTGCCGTGGTTTTGTGCCATGGATGCAGGAACAGGAGCTATTCCTCCAGGTGGAGGGGAAATATCACTCAGGAAGAGGAACTTGGTCGGCTAACCGGTAAAGTTGATCGTATGAGCATACACACACTTCACTAAGGATTTTAGGAACTGAGTCAGATTAAGTTGTCATGATAAGTCATCCTTAGGCTTAGGAGTTATGATTACTTCTTCATGCTTTATGAGTGGTGTTCCTTGATTGACTGACTTACTGTTCTGTGAGCCTTGAATGTGAAATGTGAACTGATAAGTTACTGATGCCTGGAATTTACAGTTAAATGTATAAATACGTGTTTATGCAATTACGTCTATTAGAGGTGCTCTGACTGGCCTATAATACACGTAATTGGAGATTTGAAAATAAACATGTATAGATATATTTAAGTGTAAACTGGGTAAGTTAATTAATATATTAATATATTTAATATCGATGTTATTATAGTTTTATCGATAATATAATATATTAATATATCTAATATAATATTTGAATATTATATAGATATATTTATATATTTAAAGAAAGGTAAGTTAAAAACTATAATAATATTGTATTGAATATAATACAAAATATATTAATACATTTTAATGAGAATATTAAAATATCTAAAACTTTGGAAAGATTTTATATAAACTATAATCTTTGGCATTTAAATTTACATTTATCTTATAAAGGTATTTGAGTTTATTTACCTTTGGAAATAAAGGTAATAAGACTTTCATAGTCTTTGGTAAATACTTTGCAAACCATACAAAGGAAATTCGAAATATTGAAATACTTGGAAAATATTAAAAGGAAAAAGAATTTCGAAATTTTGTAAAGACCAATGGAAATTTATAAAAATCATTTAAGGAAATGTAAGTATGAACTATAGACTTTGGAAAGTATAAAAGAAACATTTGAAAAATCGCGGATTTCTTCCCGTGAAGAAATCGCGCGACTGTGTTAAGCAAAGAAATGGCGAAAAACTTCAGCAAATACAGTCCGCGCCCAGCTCACACTTGAAAGACTTGGTCGCGGATGCTAAAGCGCCACCATTGTGGACGCGTGGGTGGAAGAAAGGTAACAGCAATTGCAAAAAAACCCTTGACGTTTTCAAACCGAAAACTTTGGACGCCATTTGTGTTGCAGTCCGCCATTTTTGAAGGCAAGTTGAATGTTTAACCTGTACGTGGTTGATCCACGAAATTGGCATGTGATATGTTGAAACATTCTTGAGAAATTATGTTGAATCATCAACTCTTTTGCTGTGTGTTTGGCTATTCGACTGCCACTGCGGATTTTGACATTTTCAAAATGAGAGGTGTCGAATTCTCATGCCTACAAGGTAGGAAACATGAGAATTCGAAACCTATAAATAGGTTCTCACTCATTGTTGAAAAACACTCAATTTTTCATTCACTCTCCTTGCCTTGGAAAATTCGAAATACAGTGCTGTGGTATTTCTGTGTTTTGAAATTCCATTTTATGAAAGCCATTGTCATTTTATGAGAGCCATTGCCATTTTATGAAAGCCATTGTCATTTTATGAGAGCCATTGCCATTTTTGTGAAAGCCATTGCCATTTTGTGAAAGCCATTGCCATTTTGTGAAAATCATTTGCAATTGAGACAGTATTGCTGAGAACAACTTTTTGCATTTACCTGAAAGTAGTATTTGCTTAAGCTGAGAGAAGGCTGCGAAGGACGGTGGAGCAAGGATTGAAGCTACCGATCAAGCTCATACGCAAAAGGAAATCAGGCATGAGATATATGTTGATAGATTTTCTGTCATTTATTTTAAAATGTATGATTAGATTGCTTGATTATGTCTTGCTTTATGAAAGGAAAAATAATAAGAAACCTATGTTCTATGAAATTGCTGAATTGGGAATAGTTTAATTCCTTAGAAAAGGCTATAGAAATTGCTGAATTGGGAATAGTTTAATTCCTTAGAAAAGGCTTATTGAATTTAAGAGATAGCTTAAAGAGCTGGTCAAATTGGGGAATAGTTTAATTTCCTTAGAAAAGCTTTTGAAATAGCTTAGAGAACTTGATGAATTGGAATAACTTAAAAGCATGTTGAAACGAATCAGTTTGAAATCATAGATGAATTTGAAAGGGAAATATTTGTTTACTTTTAGTAAAGTACCTTATAATTTGTATTGCTTGAATACTGCTTGAATTCCTTAAGTAAAGGAAAGGGATTAGTTATTAATACTAGGACGAGGGTGGATTCAGAACCAAGGTAGTCTAAAGCTTTAGAGTTAAATAGGTTAACTAGAGAAAGCTACGTACTCCATGGATAAAGATTTCCATGTTGGGAAGTACCAGAGGGACCCCTTGTTGACTGTACTCCATTTCCTGTTTAAGTAGTTGAAGTAGGAAGTCTAGGGTGATTGACTACCCACTGAAGGACTCAACCTACGCGTAGGATAAGGCAGCCTTAAGTCAAACCAAACCTGACTTAGTGCAAGTGATAGATGACCGTCAGTATAAGTACTGCCGAAATGCTTTGGCCAAAGTAGTGTAGTATACCTAACGCCCACTTAGACTGTGAGACGAATTACACTGTCAGTTCACAGTAATCCAGGTTACATGCTAGATTGAGATTGTGAGGACACAAGGATTTAGTTATGTAGGATTACACACTATGCTCAGTTGGTCATACAGAACCGGTTACCCAACCAATCTCCTCGAAGAAGGGAGGGCCGTCTACTTAACAGTAAACGTGCGGGGGACCGCAATATAAGTCCGTGGTTGGTGGAAAAGCACCTGAGTGATGTTTCCCCTCCACCTTAAGACTTCTGATGAACCAAGGTTTGAAAGGGAAGATCCTGGACAGTCTTATTCCTATTTGCTCAAAAGCTTCCGAGCTATGTTTGAAACTTGTAAGATTCTTACCTTGCTTTTTATTTTGAAGAAAAGTAATCATGAAAGCGTACTCTGTTATTTACTTGGAAAATAGAACAATGATGTATCGTGTCTTTTATTTCTTTATGATGAAATGTTCAATTAGAATGAAAAGAAAAGTTATTTACTTTGTCATTTAATTGTATTTCCTTGTATCTTATTAGTGAAATAGAAAATTTTTTGTTTACCCGGTTTTGGGGTTGTTACATATTCCATGAAGAAAATGGGCAATTTAATAAATCAAAGTAATCGATTTATAGTGCAACTTGCATTCTCTAGAGAATGTGACATATTTTAGGATTAAATTAATCAAAGATTAATTAATTTAATGAGGAATTAGGAGATGTGACAATTTAGACTTAAATCAAATCAAATTAAGAGGAAGGGTTTAATTAAATAAATATTTTGATTTATTTAACTAAAGGGGGTAATGTTAGATTAAATCAAACAAGGATTTAATTTATTCAATTTAATAAGAGGACTTCAGAGATTTAATTTAAATAAAATGAATTATTTAAATGAACAAAGATAGAGGATTAATTAGATTAAATTGATTAATTTAATCAAAAGAGGGGAGAATGACTTAATTAAATAAATAATGATTTATCTAATTAAGAGATGAAAAGTGATGATAAGCTGAGAGTATGATTTAGGACGAAATGACATTAGTAATCAGGATCAAGTGTGTCGGTCAATTTTCCATGTCTACACAAACATGTCAAATGATTGGTTTATATAAAGATAACTAGTAAGACCCATTACTTTATATGATTTTGATATCCATTTTATGTTCAAATACATAATTTACATGCATGTTTGTAAGTGCTTACATACTTTGAGATGCATGATCATTTAAGGATTTACATGTACCTCAAAGTTGGGGAAAATGCTAAAGTTTGCATACCCATGTCAATTTTCATTTAGTTTTATACTTATTTTGAAAAAATGTTTTAATGCAATTATATATTAATAAATGGTGTAATCTTGTATGAAGCTAGGTTCATTCCCTTATTCTTCAACTATCCCTATTTACACACATTCTGATATGTTTGATTGCACCTTATCCATTTTTGGACATCTTCCTATGCATCTTACATTTCTACACCCTCCATATCCAAACATTCATTCCCCAAACAAATATTACTATCCCTTATCCAAAGTCAATCTTGGTAGTGTAGAATAAATCTTGCATCTACAAATATGACCCCTAAAACTCTAAACTTCAAATTCAAAATTGTTTAATTCTTGCCCATTCCATTAGCTATCATAAGCCAACTAAACACACATTTGTGTGATTTATTGTTATCTCCTTGTATTTAAGTAATTCAATCACATTTATTTATCATCCACATGCATCATCACCCATTATTCAATTTAAGGGAGAAAATCACGCTATGAACATTTCAATTAGTGTATTAAAAAGGGTTAGCATTTAATTCTAAATTATCTACTCTCACAATTATCATTTATTACTCTTGATCCAATATCCCCAAAGATTGGTGCCTTACCTTTATAGTTGGCACTACTTGTTGCAATAGATCTACCATAAGAGAATGAGGGAGAGGTTGGAGTACCTACTTCCAAACTATGACATTGGAAGCTCCAAAAGAGATTTAGTGTTACCCTTACTAAGCCCCATGGTGGAGGCTAGAGAAGAAAGTTGCTTCCACCATTTGTTGCAGTGCTACCCAAATTGAAGGACTAGGTGCACTTGAGCTTGTCAAGGCTAGTTGAACCACTAGAAGTAGGCAAATGCAGTTGGAGTTTAAATTAATTTGTGCTTATCTATATGCATCATATTTAATTAGCCCAATGAAATGATTTCAAGTGCTTCTAGACCCCAATGTGTAATTTTTTGCATCAATATTTTGGATCACATAATATGATCTAATTTTTCTTCATTGTAATGATGAATCATAGCTCACATGAGATGAATTCACCTCATCTTAATAATGAATCATGGACTGTGACTCAAAATTTCAACACCAAAGAACTTATATAATTATATCTAAGAACTCTCAAAATCATCTATTTACCGCTCACTTGTTTTTATTTTAGAGTGTAGCCCATCAAAACAAACTCTATTATAGCTCTCAGAGGTAGAATATATGGAAAAACCGTTAGAAACATAAATGATGGTTTTTTTTGTGCCAGAGGTATTCTCATTGTTGGTATGTGGCGACTAATCATTCTATACTATACACTCTTCATGTAGAACCCTAATTCTAGAAGTTTCTAAAATGCTTGTAATAAGCAATTGGGATGAGAGTTGTAGTGATGCATTATTCACGAGATTGTAATATGTTTTGCACTGGATAATAAAATCATTCAATGGTTGCGGTTTTATGGATGTAGCTCGGATTGGGTGAACCATGTTAAATTCTCTGTGTTGTCTTGTTTTTGATATAATTTTGTGTGTGTTTTATTTCTCGATTTTATTGATCAAATATGCATTTAACTGTTAGATATCTGTCTTCTAACCCTAACAAGTGGTATCAGAGCAAGGTTGTGTTCGGTTATCCTCTGCAGGAAGGTCTCACGATTGAGTGGGAGCAATGGCAGATGAGGGTAAGTTGAAGGTTGAGAAGTTCAATGGGAAGAACTATCAATTATGGAAGATGCAGATGGAGGACCAACTCTATCAGAAGGATTTATGGAGGCCATTGGAAGGGAAAACCATGAAACCCACAATAATGTCTGATGAGGACTGGGATATTTTTGACAAAACGACACTTGGCAGTATTTGTTTATGCCTGACACAATTGGTGGCATTCAATATTACAACAACAAAGACAACTCAAGAGTTGATGCAAACCTTGGAAAAGTTATATGAAAATCCTTTTGCTTCGAATAAGGTATTTCTTATGAAGTGTTTATTTACTATGAAAATGGTAGAAGGTGGGTTAGTTACTGATCATTTAAATGAGTTTAATATGGTTACCAGTCAATTAACTTATGTAAATGTAAACTTTGATGAAGAAGTTAGGGCTCTTTTGATTTTGTGTTCTTTTCCTGAAAGCTGGAATAGTTTGGTAATGGCTATTAGCAACTTTGTTTTTGGTTCGAATACATTGAAATTTGATGATGTTGTTGGTGTTATTTTGAGCAAGGAAATTTGTAGGAAAAGCTCAGGTGGAACATCCACATCAAGCAATGTTTTGAATGCAAAAAGTAGGGGCAGAACAAAGGAGAGAGGAAACAATTCTAGAAGTTGTGGGAAGTCACAGAGAAAATCGAAGGAAAAAAGGTCTCGATCTAGAGATAAGAGGGATTGTTGGTACTGTGGTAAGCCAGGTCATTTAAAGAAATATTATTGGTCTCAGAAAAATAAAGGAGAAAAAAAGGAAAGAAATAAAGAGGCAAATGTGGTAAGTAATAAATTTTATGAGGATGCTTTGATTCTTTCCCTTGATAATGCTGATGATTCTTGGGTGTTAGATTCAAGGGCTTCATTTCATGCTACACCTCATAGAAATTATTTTATTGATTATGTACAAGGGGATTTTGGGCTGGTTTATTTGGGAGATAACGAACCCTGTCAGATTGTTGCAAAGGGAAGAATCAAGATTAAGTTGCAGAATGAGAATCATTGGCTACTACATGAGGTAAGACATGTTCCAAAGTTAAGAAGAAATTTAATTTCAGTAGGGCAACTAGATGATGAAGGTTGTGTTACATTTAGTGATAAAAATTGGAAGGTTACAAAAAGTGCCTTAGTGGTAGCAAAAGGTGTGAAAGTAGGCAACTTATATCTTTGTACAGGTCATACTGTTCCTTCTACTTTAGCTATTGCAGATAAAAATAAATTTTCAGGAATAGTTGCTACAGTTCAATAGGTAGAAAATCAAATAGTTGTTGTGGATTCTGAATCAACACTATGGCATAGCAGACTTGGGCATATGAGTGCAAAAGGTATGAAAGTACTTCATTCAAAGAATGTTTGATCAGGTATAAAATGTGTTAATATGGATTTTTGTGAAAGTTGTGTGTATGGAAAACAAAAGAGAGTTAGTTTTCTCAAGGATGAGAAACAAAAGAAAGATGAGAAATTGGAGCTTGTGCATACAAATGTATGGGGACCAGCTCAGGTATCTTCTCTTTGTGGCTCTCAATATTATGTTGCATTTATTGATGATGCAACTAGGAAGGTATCGATTTATTTCCTTAGGCAAAAATAAGATGTATTTGAAACTTTAAAAAAATGGAGAACCCTGGTTGAGAATGAGACAAGTAAAAAGTTAAAATGTATCAGATCTGATAATGGTGGTGAGTATTGTAGAAAAGAGTTTGAAGATTATTATTCCTCTAATGGTATTCATAGGTAGAAAATGGTTCCAAGGACTCCACAGGAAAATAGAGTGGTTGAGCACATGAATAGAACAATAATGGAGGATGCATGAACTATGGGATTGCATGTTGGGTTGCCTTTAAACATGTGGGAAGAGGTTGTAAACACTGTTGTTTATTTAATTAATAGAGGTCCCTCTAATCCTTTGGGTTGTGGTATTCTAGAGGAAGCATGGACAGGTAAGAAGGTGAGTTATTCTTTTCTCAAAACCTTTGTTGTGAAGCATTTGCATATGTCGATTATGAAAATAGAACTAAGTTTGATGCAAAATCAAAGAAATGTATATTTGTTGGATATGGCATTGATGAATTTGGTTATAGGCTTTGGGATTTTGAAAATCGAAAAATTGTGAGAAGCAGAGATGTTATATTCAATGAGAAAGTGTTGTACAAAGATCAGTTGCAACAACATGAGAAGAAAGAAAATGATTATGCAGTGTTGGATGATACTCCAAACAACGATTTTCCAGTGCCTCCTCATGCTCCGCAACAACAACAACAACAACAAATACCACAAACTCCAGTGAATGTTAGATGATCTTCAAAGATAAGTAGACCTCTGAAAATATTTTCTCCCTCTTTGTATTCTATTTTATTAACTGATGTTGATGAACCAGAATGTTATGATGAAGTCATGCAGGTAGATACCAAGGTTCAGTAGGAGCATGGAATTGAAGAAGAAATGGCCTCCTTGTTGAAAAATCGGACTTGGGAATTATGCAAGTCACCTGTAGGTAAAAAGGCTTTACTAAACAAATGGGTTTATAGGCTGAAAGAGGAGGATGGAGGTAAGAAAAGATTTAAAGCCAAATTAGTTGTAAAGGGATTTGCACAAAAAAAGGGTATTGATTTTGATGAAATCTTTTCTCCAGTTGTTATTTAATGACTTCTATTCGTACTTTTTAAAGTATTGTGGCTGCTGAAGATTTGCATTTAGAATAGCGTGATGTTAAACCGAGCTTTCTCCATGCTGATTTGGAAGAGGAAATATATATGGAACAACCACAAGGATTTGAGGTCAAAGGTAAGGAGAAACTAGTGTGCACATTGAAGAAAAGTTTATATGGCTTGAAGCAAGCACCTTGACAATGGTATATTAAATTTGATAGTTTTATGGTTGAGCATGGCTACAACAGCTGCAATTCAGACCATTGTGTTTACTTTAAGAGGTTAGATGAAGATAGCTACATTATTTTATGCTTATATGTTGATGATATGCTTGTAGCGGGGTCTAACATGGATCATAAAAAGGAATTAAAACAACAGTTAGCAAATTCATTTACTATGAAGGATTTGGGGGCAACAAAACAAATCCTTGGTATGAAGATTACAAGATATAAGAAAAATAGAAAATCATTTTTATCTCAGGCTGATTATGTTGAAAAGGTGTTGCAGAGATTCCATATGGAGAATGCAAAAGCTGTCAGCACACCTTTGCCCAGTCATGTCAAATTGACTAAGGATATGTGTCCAAAAACACAAGAGGAGGAAGAAAAAATGTTCAAGGTACCATATGCTTCAGCTGTAGGCAGTTTAATGTACGCCATGTTATGCACGAGACTGGATATTGTACATGTTGTAGGAGTTGTTAGCATGTATATGAGTCATCTCGAAGTTGAGCATTGAAATGTGGTAAAATGGATTCTCAGGTACTTGAGAGGTACGTCCAATAAATGTTTATGTTTTGGGGGCTCTAATGCTGATTTAAAAGACTAAGTCAACTTAGATTTGGTAGGGGATATAGATACCAGGTGGAGTACCACAAGTTATATATTTATAGTTGGTGGGACAATAGTGAGTTAGATTTCTCGATTGCAAAAGGTGGTTGCTTTATCCACCACAGAGGCAAAGTATGTGGTTGCAACAGAGGTAGCAAAGGAGATGATATGGCTGCAACTTTTCATGGAAGAGTTGGGCAAACAATAGGCTAAAAATCACTTGTTTATAGACAACCAAAGTGCTATACATCTTGCAAAGAATTATGTCTTGCACTCTAAAACCAAACACATACATTTGAGATATCATTTCATTAGGTCAATGTTGGAGGATGGACATGTAAAGCTAGAAAATATACATAGAGATTCCAATCCAGTGGATATGTTTACAAAGACAGTGACAAGGGAGAAGTTGAGCTCCTCTTCAACTTCGGCTAGTCTTCATGGTTAAAAGTATAACAGAGCAGCAAGGTCCAAGGTGCTCATTCCAGTGGTAGTTGTTAGTGTAGCAGCATCATCTAGGATTAGTCTCTAAGTGTGAGAATTTTTTGGTATGGAGCCTGATCAGTCTCCAAGTGGGAGATTGTTGGTATGTGGCGATTGATCATGGTAGAACCCTAATTCTAGAAGTTTCTAAAATGCTTGAAATAAGCGATTGGGATGAGAGTTACAGTGATGCATTATTCACGAGATTGTAATATGTTTTGCATTGGATGGCTGCGGTTTTCTAGATGTAGCCCAAATTGGGTGAACCACGTTAAATTCTCTGTGTTGTCTTGTTTCTACTATAATTTTCTATGTGTTTTATTTCTCTGTTTTATTGATCAAATCTGCATTTAATTGTTAGATATCTGCCTTCTAACCCTAACACCCATGACCTAGCCCAATGCCCAACTAGCCTTGCCTTGGTCTTACTTTTTGCCAAGTTGGGGTCTAGGAGGGGCGAGTTGAGGCGAGACTAATCCTTTGGGGATGCATGCAATCACCCGCAAACCATGTGCATTGAGTAAGCCCGAGCCTCAGAGTCGAACCTAGAACCAATGGGGAGCAAACCCACGACCAAAGCCAACTCCGCTATCCATGCAGATAGAAACACAAATGATGGTTACAAGTTTGATTCCCCTTGATTTACCCTTGCATAAATGAAAGGTACCTCATGTGGATAAAAATTATAATAACACGTATTAAGACTTTGCTTTGCGAATCCCACTAAGTATTGATTCCTCCATTTGAAAAACAATAACAAACTTTATTATAAAATTACCTAATTCCATTAGTGTAATGATCTTGCATTAGTTTATTACAAGGTACTAAGGGGGACATGCCTAGTTTTTTTTTAAAACTAAAAGGGTGGTCCAAGAAGGGGTACGCACATGAGGGCCTCTTAAACATCATGACCCACTTTAACTTGAACAAATAAACATTTATAATTATAATATGTTTAGAGTAATTGGGAATTTAAAATATTAAGCATATGATTTAAACATGCTCCCCACGCAAGATGTCATAAAGCTAAGCTTACTTTATCCATTAAAAAGTTTTTTTTTAAATAATTAATTTACCACGAAACCTACATTTTTTTGGGGTAATATTCAAAATTTCCCACTTAATTGTTATGGAAGTGTAAACGGTTTTAGTTTGAACTTAAGCATTTGACAAATGCACGACTTTATTTTTTATTTAAGAATTTTAATAGTAAATATGTTTTTGTGTATTAAATTATGTGATGGATTTATGATTTAGTTAGTACATATAATCTTTAAGATATTTTTGGGTATTGAAGGGGTATTTTTTTTTTCAAAGATTATAAGAAGGTGTATAGAAATATATAATATTTTATTTAAATTTTATATAAATATTCTAAGGAAAATTGATTAATTAGCATTAATAAATATATTTTTTAAGAATAAGAATTGAGATTGATTTAGATAATGAAGTAATTGTATAAATATATATTAGAGAATTATAGATAAATCAATAAGAATTGTGTTTGATTATTTAGATCGTTTTTATAATTTATGAAAGTGGTCTATGCATATGTGGAATTGATCACATGATATGCAGATTTGAACTTTGTTAAGGATTTAAAGATTTTTTATGCAAGGATTTTTCTCCTTTAATCAAACTCCTAAGATCAATTTAATGTCTTTGAGAAAAGATTAAAGACACCAAATAGTCATGCACAATGCTCTAGAATGTAATGCAAATATATATGCTCTTATAACACTACAATGTTGTAATGAAGCTCTCTTGCTAGGTGTAAAATGTGTAAGATACATGCTTGATATTCAAAATGAATTAGGGTGAATTTTTATATGACATCTTAACATGTAATTCAAATATTTTCATACTTTAGTTTGTTTATAATGGCTACATGGATGGAAATATTCGGGCCCAAGAAATAAAAATAACACAATTAAAAATTGGGTTAATTTTCACAAATTGCGAATTAACTTGAAAATATAAATAAGAATCATACATCGATAAAGTGGGGGCCATGTCTAAACCCTATGAATAAATACACATGGAGACAAGCTAGGATTAGGTTATTTGCCAACTTCCATATGCGATACATTGTTTCACAAACTAATTATTGCACTAGACAAATGGGTTAAAGTGAGTCCAAAACGAAAGAGAAAAGTGCAGAACATGCAATTTTCATCATTATAGAAGGATTTTACATAAGAGTAGATTGATGATCAAGCAAGAAAACATCATCCACATTAATCAACCATTACATTAGTAGGAGGTCCATTTCCATTGTGGCATCACCCCATTAGCATAATGGTCATGGTATATTGGATTATATGTTGTCATGGACCAAGCCATCTAACTAATATTAGATTTTTTGTCTATTTTTTTGTTAAGAGGGGTAAACGCTTTTGATCTAGAGGTATGAATCGATGAGGTCACAAATGGGGGACCTCATGCCTAATATAAATTCTCAACAATCACACCCCAATGGGGTTTGAACCTTGATGACAAGAATAACAACACACCAACTCAACCATCACACCATGCCACTATTGACAGATTATTTGTCTATTTAATTGTATAATTTTGAACATATTTATAAATAGTGGTACAAAAGAAGACATTTCATGGTTATAAATGGTTAACACTCACTTTATTTAGACAATGCTCATAGAAATGAACTACCAAATAATTTTGATTGAAGAATTTCTTAGATGTATTTGCTAAATGTTGGGTAAGGCTTTAAGGTGAATGCTCTCTTGTTGGTCTTTTAACTCTATTTACTTAGTTACTTTAAGGAAACAATATTTTGAGTGGTTATAATTTTAAACCATCTCAACTTTCTCTATACCACTTATTTTCTGAAGTTTAACGTAATATGTATGATTCTAGGATGTGAATCCATACCACCTTTAACTAAAAAAATCTACAATTTTTATACTAATAATTTATATAATTCTTTAGTAAAAAATCTTATTTTAACTTTAAAAATATTATTTGAACAATTTTTTGTCCTTTAAACAATGGTTCTATTCACAAAGACTTTCTAATAGATGTTGTCGAGATTGTTTAGAATCTTTTATAATTATATGATCTCCTCGCTTTCATTAGAATAACTAATATAAATTATTTTAATTACATTCCAACATTATAAATATAAAAAAATATATTTCTCTCCAATAATTTACCAATATTCCACATAATACCTTCTAATGAGTGAGGTAGATTAAGATGTAAGAAAAGTTGAAGAAATTTCTAAAAAAATAAAAACTTTCCAAGGTAAAAATCTAATTTTTCCAACATTGGGACCTCTTGCCCCCCTACATGGGACCGCTTCCTTAGGAGGTGAAGGCTATTCACACATAAAAGTTCAGTTTGGATTTGTGTATACACCTTGTCGAAGGAGGAAATTTTGAAAAGTTAAGCCGGCCACATGAGAGAGGAGGTGAGGGATGGGCATGAGCATAATGATACATGTCATACATATGATGATATGATGTATGCATGTGAGAGGCGTAACGTGTGGATGTATCCTCTCTCATGCTGATTTTTAAGAGCGGTTGGTGTCTTAAATTAGAGTGAAACCCTCATATCGGGAGGTGTGTTTGTGAGTGTCTCTTCACGTCTGCGTGGGTACACAAAGAAGAAAGAAAGAAGAGGAAAAGATCGGTTTGTGTTCTATTGAGCGGCCTAAGCGGTGATTGTGCTGTTCAGATCTGTGCATTGTCTATTGCGGATTTCTGCGTGGAATTCGCTTCATATCGGCAGAAATGGTTAGTATTTAACCTTGAAATCTCTGTATTTAATTCTGTTTGTGGGCCGAGTTAGGGTTAGATCGTTCAGATGAGGGTTTAAATCGAGTCTATCAAATGTTAAATATGTCGCCAATGAAAATCGTGTGTAGATCTTTGTAAGCGGTCGTTTAAGCCGTTGAATATCTGTTTTGGCCGGTTTTTCTGTTTTTCGAGCAGACAGGCGCATAATTCTGCTTATTTTGCGTTTCCTGGAATGGCCGCTAGTTTCTAGGTTTTGAAGGCCCGATTACGTTTTGGCGAGCTGTATGTGCGATTAATTCCGCTTGTTTTGTGTTTCCTGGAATGGCCGTGGACTTCCAGGTTTTGAAGGCCAGATTACGCTTTGGCGAGCTGTTTAATTTTTCTGTTGTTGAATTGGTTGCTTGCAGTAGGATTTCTGTCATTTTTGGTTTTTCTAGGGTTTGATTTGTCGACAGATGTTGATGTTTTGGATCTGAGTGAAGGGTTACATGACAGTTTTTAAAGGCTAGGTTTATTCATTGATCTGTGGTCGATAAATTAGGTTGGTACGTGTGTAGTGTAAGCGAATTTTGGGATTTGGGTCTGGTTGCTTGAAATTTGGCTTTAAAGTTTGAGGTGAGAATGATTGTATTGGTACGGATGCTGATTGATGATCTGATTATGTGTTTACGCTTGATTTTCTGGATCTGTAAGGAATTTGTTGCATCCATTTAGTTACAGACAAAATTTAAGCTGCTAGATTTGGCAAGGTGAATTTTGTATGTAGTAATAATTAAACGTCTGTTGTTAGTCATGGCTAGGGCCTGTCAATTTGTTACCGCTGGTTTGTGGTTTCAAGGGCTTTGGTGTTGCTCCATTTGTTTTCGTGTAATGTTTATTTAATGCTTGAATATAGTTTGTGGATTTTTTAAAGATTTGGTTCAATTTAATAATGGTTATGAGTGAATCATCAGGCGAACTCTTAATCTGATTGTGTTAACAGGTTATTCTGTGAACTGTTTTTTAGATTGTTTTTCCTCAGATGAGTTTCAAGCTGTCAGATGCATTGATTTTGGTTTGATTAATGATCTATTTTACGTTTTGGATTTCAAGTTGTTTTTTTTCTTTTGCTGCTTCTTATGACTGGTCTATGCTGTATCAATGGTAGAACTTATGGTGATTGGTCTTTCTGAGCACATTTTACATATTCAATCTTTGCGATAATCTCCATAAGATGTCTTTGGCAATTCATGTTACTGTGATAGCTGATGGCTTTCCATGCTAATCGATGGAAGCTGAGAGTCAAATCCTTGCACTTTTGTTTCAATGTCTTTTCTGCTGGCAATGTTTAGTTATTCTATGTTTGATGATATAATCAATTGGATTTATCGTAATATAGCCTTTAATCATCTTATGGATATTATAGCCTTTAAGTTTTAATCATCTTTCTGTATTTATTTTAGTTTGATTTTATTGAGACATTTTTAATTTGTTAACCACTGTTTAGAAGAAAGTTGATATTTTTATCACTTGGGATTGCCAGTGGATTTGATATTTATTGATCTATCTTCTGTTATCCCGGTCAGTTATCTTTATCTATTTATTGAGCTATTTTCTTCTATTTGATTTGCCTTTTAAATTGAATGGCTTTGATTGTTTTAAAAAGTTTGCTGCTCATTCCTATATGGTTTTTAATGTCAGCATAGATATATATATATATATATATATATATATTCTTAGTTTCATATATAAGACTCTGATATTTCATTGTATCTATTGGGATTGCTTTTTTTGTCTGTATGTACCAGAAGCTGATGATAGATATGTAACTTATTTGGGAATGGATTTTAATGGTCTTACATAATGCATAATTACATTTCTGTTTGATAATAGTACTAAATAAAACCAAGATTAACCAAATTGTACATTGTGTTGTATATGGTTTTCCAGATTTTATCATGATTCTCTTTTATGATGACACAGTTGAGTGAGAAGTAAGCCAGAAATATATAATTACTGAGTTCTATCTTAAATAGGGACAAAGATCGTTTAGATGCCTTTTAAATCTGCAGTGTATTTGTATTATGGGAACCTTGATTTAAATGTTGGATTTAATTATATGCATCGATGCATTACTCTGCCTGGTTTACAAAGATACTGCTATAGATTAAAAAAAATGCCAATAACTTGCAGGATTTGTGAGTTAATTACAGTGCCTGTGAGTAACTTGCAGAAAAATTCTCCTGCGTGGAACTTGCTGAAAAACATGCCCATAAGTTATTGGTGAATTTTTTGGCAAAAACTCACTGAAAAAACTTGCTGATAACTCATGAGGCCAAGTAAAAAACTCAGCCATTGATTGAGAAAAACAGTCTGCCCCTAAAAAGTCATTTTATTATTTTTTACATCCGCTTTTTCAAGCATTCGAGCTGTTTTTTTTTTTGAGCATTCAAGCATGCACTATGAAGGTTTGTGTGGTTTTGAAGGTGTGAATTTGGGTATGTGCTGGGACACAGTCCCTGGACCCTGCCAGGGGGACTGCCCCTCGGCCCAGCTGGGGACTGCCATCCTAAGTGCCCTGTGCTGGTTTTAAATTGCAAAAAGTAAATTTTGTTTTGGGGCCATTTTGACCAGGGATGAAATATGTAATATTAATAATTTAATACAGATATGTAAGTTATAATTGTATTATGATGTGAATTGAATTCTTTTTTGATCTATAAATGATCTACAAATTTTTCTTAGTGTTGAGTTTTTGAATTTTTTGGCTTTCTGAGTTCATGTGGAATCGAGTTTTTGAGCAATGGTAACTGCAATCAATACAAGAAGTAGAAAAATGATTTTGTTGTAAAACATTCTTTTGATCAGTGTCCTTTTTCTATTGGATCTTATTTTTGTAAGAAGCTGTCGATGGCATGTTTGTTTATGATCACAGGCAAATGCTTCATCTGGAATTGCTGTGGACAATGAATGCAAGCTCAAGTTTCTGGAGCTGAAGAGCAAGAGAACTCATCGTTTTATAACATTTAAAATTGATGACAAGCTAAACATGATTACAGTGGACAAGCTTGGTAACCCTGGGCAAACATATGATGATTTTACTGCAGCTCTTCCCGAGAAAGAGTGCAGATATGCAGTTTATGATTTTGACTTCGTAACTGAGGAAAATTGCCAGAAGAGCAAAATATTTTTTATTGCATGGTAAGTGGCTGTTTGTGACAAAATGCACAAACCTAGCTAATTTATATAGTGCAGGTGACAGTTTTTTTAGTGTTGTCTGCTTAACTTTACTTGCCTTTGTTTGTAGCAGGTCTCCTGATATTTCCAAGGTCCGTAACAAGATGCTTTATGCAAGCTCTAAGGATAGGTTCAGGAGGGAACTTGACGGGGTCCAATGTGAAGTCCAAGCAACAGATGCCTCTGAGATAGGGATTGAGAACATTAGGGACAAGGCACGCTAAGCTACTTAGGATTGAATTGTATGCAATTTAGGCAGAGTGCGTATCTGAAGTTTATAATTTACTACCTGGGGATCGGATTGATTCTTGATGTTGTAATGTGATGTTTTATTTCTTGTTTTGAGTTGGACAGCATTTATCTTAAGCAGTGACAGCAGTTTGCTGGTAGGACAATGACAATATATATATGTGACTATTTTGTAATTTCATTTATCCCTTATGATCACTTTCTAGATGGGGGTTACTTGGGTTGTTTTTTGGAAGTGTTTGCCTATGGCCAAGAAGTCCACTACCTCTACAGTGCTTCTCTGAAGGGGTAGATAACAAAGCTTGTCATGTTTATATTAATCGAATTAAGTACCATCGTGTTAGATCTGAAGTTCTGAGTATTTTTTTGCCCGAGGGCCAATCTGTTTGGTATTGTTTTTCAGTTTGTCATTTTGAAACAAGTATGTGGCATTTAAAATAGTCTTGCTTTTCTCCATCTTGTTGAATCCTGTTTAGTAATTTCAATAATTTGTATTGATGCTGGAATTTTTTACTGTGCAAGTCTTTATTTGTTCTTTTTCATTACTGCCGACTCTTTGTATGGCTTCTCCTTAGTACCTGCTTATTATATTAGTTGCCAGCTTTGATACCCTTTCCTTAGAGTGCGAATGGAGTCGAATAAATATAGATGATGTTAAGGAATTAAATTCCAGTAAGGAAATATATGCCATATCTTCTTCATATACGGGGGATTGTATATAGTTTTGGGATTTTCATTTAACATTTGATGCAGGTGGTTATGCCAAGATGCTCTTGTACCTTGCTGTGAGTGCCATTTGTTTCCTTCATATGATTCCTAGTAATAATGCAATCATTGTTTTCTGGTGTAATGCGACTGTTATTGGATTCTCTTATCACCCTATAGCTCTTATTCCGATATTTTCTAGAAAGCTAGGTAAAGCAGCATTAGAATAGGTACGAGGGTGTAAAATATTTCGAAACTCAAACAAAGCATCATAAAGTTTCAACTTAACAGGATGATTAGAGATTGAAGGAAAAGTATGCAAGTTTTAGCAATAATTGAGGTTTAATAAAGTAATTTATATGTCTCTTGCAAGGGTTGTTGGGCATTTGATTTGTTGAACTATATTTTCCCTAATATTGTTCTTTTTAAGTTATTATACACTTAAATAAATGATATCAATTTTCCACAATCAAATCCAGAAACCAACTAGCAATAATTATTATAGCCTTTTCACCAGTGACCTGGTTAGAGTTTCCATTCGGTTTTGCTATATTGACGTAATACATACAACATGCCTCTTACAAGAGTTGTGTGCATGGTATGTTGTTCAAAACATTCCCTGAAGGCTCTATACTTATCACGTGCTGCTTACAAGGTTGGATGAGTGGTATGCATTGGCCTGCTCACCTAACGATTCCTTAAAGCAATAGAAATTATAGATTTAATTACACGCCTGAGAGGTGTTATATGATCGTCATTGGGAGTGTCGCCCAAAATCTCTTAATAGAAAGCCAAAGGAGTGGGAATGTAGGTAATTCCTTGAATTGAAAACTCAAATAATGCAAATTTTCTCTTTTTCCCACAATACAATTTGTTACAAGAATGCTACGCGTGGCAATTATACGAAGAGATATATTACAGCACAGGATAAACTTAATGTTAATGGTGAATGTTAAAAGGGCTTCCATGATCCTGTTTTAGGCATTGTATAATAAAATGTTAGAAACTCCATGAGTTGTCCAAGGCCGTCATGTGAAATGCATAGTAGTTTAAGTAAGGAACTCTGGCAAATTATGCAGATGTTCTCTTTGATGGCGTCCTTTATTTTACGTATATGTTCCATTAGTGTAGGCTGTTTTATTGTTTTGTGCCTCGAATATCTATAAACACAAATGATGCCATATTGATAGCAAACACAAAGGAAAACATAATTAAAATAATTCGTTTGAGAAATTTGGTCGATGGTCATGGAGCAGTTGTGCCCTCGTTAAGACTTTTTATTCTGAACATGATTAGATATTATTCTAATCTTACAATCCAATGCACACATATGAAAAGGTTAAAATTGAAGAGAATTTACTTTGTATTAAAACCGGGAGAGAGATATTGTCCTAGACATACAAGTCTGTACTCCCTTGTATTGTTTGTTTTTTTCATTGAGTGAGAGGTGGCAGCTGTTAAACCGTCGTGGCTGGTACGTCAATGATACGGCATAAACTTTGTTGTATTGTTTGTTTGTTTCATCGAGTGAGACGCGTGAGCTGTTAAACCGTGGGGCTGTGTACGTCAATGATATGGCATATATTGTGCTTGCCAATTGCATTTGTTGATATGAGATCATCTCTTTGCGGTTATATGTAGTATTTTTTCATGGTCTAGAATAGGCTACTGGGGTTCCATTTTACGGTACAGAATGTAGGTGCGTCGGTTAATCATAATGAAGCGACCGGGTGTCATCCGGTGTGGGTGAACCTCTGGCCGTTCGCTCTGGGCAACAGTGAAAAGTATCCTACCTACCCAGAATTCTGTAGCCCTCACACTCCGCTGTTCTATAGCATAGTTCCCATTCTAATCGCTTCTCGACTATATTCGTAATTGTGATCACGGTCTGAGGGTGGTTGTGTCGTAAGTGTATGGTCCATTCCTCGTGCCCGTGAACTGAAGTGGAGGGGAACTGTGCAAAGGTTGGAAGAATTGTCCGGGCTAATTCTCTGCTTCTGCTGATGCTGATGCGCTTGAAATGTAACTCACGCGGGCAAAACCAGTAGGAACAGCGATTGGTGTATGCGAGGGGTCGGGTATGCGAGTGCAACATCTTAGGGGCAAAGAGTTAAGGAGCTTTTGTAGGTCTTCCCAAAATTGGTTTATAGTTCCATAGTGTGGTTAGACAATGCGGGTGGGGAAGGTATTCAATTGGTCAATTATGTTATAACATTGTTTTTGTATGCCGATGATCTTATTCTGACCGCTAAATCAACACATGAACTCATAAAACATTTGAAAGCTTTTGAATCTTTTTGTCAAGAAGTGGGATGCAAGTGAATACTAATAAAACTAAAATAATGATCTTTTTACGAAAGAAAAAACAGCAAATTACCTTTATCTTCAAAGGCAATCCGTTGGAAATTGTTGATGAATACAAATACTTGGGGCTAGACTTTCACCACAAGCTCATTTGGGAAACTTGTAGAGCAAAAAGGATTCAAGGGGGTTGGAAAGTGTTTTACTCTCTATAGAACAAATGTAGAAATGTTGAATTATGGAATTGGAAAACCAAGAGGAGTTGTTTGGATTACTTGTGACCTCGGTGGTTTTATATGGGTGTGAAATTTGGGGCAGTAGCATGTCAGATCAGAAATGGAGGCAAGTGGAAAAAATTCAAAAACATTTAATTGTTAGCAGCCTTAAGTTCAAAATTGCAATACCTTATGAGATTTTATTAGTGGAGACATGCACCTTCCCTTTGGAGGCTTTCGTGATGATCAGGTTACTAAGTTACTTGCAAAAGGTGCAAAACATGGAGAGCCACTGTTGGCCTAAATTGATTGTAGAGGAAAAGCTGGATAGAAGAAAGAATACCTGGATGAAACAAAACAAAAAGTGGATGGAAAAGTGGGGTGTGAAAATGCAAGATTGTCTAAGTACAAATAAAGAAATAAAAAAATATGTGAAGCAAAAATTCAAAAATGTTATATGGACAAAACAATCAAAATGAAATAAAGACTACTATATCAAAGAATTTAACCCCAAGGGGGACCATGAAGAAAAGGCCTATATAAGAGTGAATATTAAATGGAGAGCAAAGATGTTGATAATTCAGCGCTGGACTAGCTCACATCGTCTTAGATGTGAAACAGATAGATGGTTGGTTCCTAAAGAAGAATGGGAAGAAATAATATGTCGATTTTGTGACATGAGATTGGTGGAGACCGAATGGCATTTTGTTATGGAGTGCTCAGCGTATAATGATATTCGGGTCAGGTATGCAGACACCTTACAAGTTGATAATTTAAATACCCTATTTGAGGAGGAAAGGTTGGCCAAATCAGCAAACTACGTCATCAAAATTCACCTGGATGAAACAAAACAAAAAGTGGATGGAAAAGTGGGGTGTGAAAATGCAAGATTGTCCAAGTACAAATGGAGAAATAAAAAAATATGTGAAGCAAAAATTCAAAAATGTTATATGGACAAAACAATCAAGATGAAATAAAGACTACTATATCAAAGAATTTAACCCCAAGGGGGACCATGAAGAAAAGGCCTATATAGGAGTGAATACTAAATGGAGAGCAAAGATGTTGATAGCTCAGCGCTGGACTAGCTCACATCGTCTTAGATGTGAAACAGGCAGATGGTTGGTTCCTAAAGAAGAATGGGAAGAAAGAATATGTCGATTTTGCGACATGGGATTCGTGGAGACCGAATGACATTTTGTTATGGAGTGCTCAGCGTATAATGATATTTGGGCCAGGTATGCAGACACCTTTCAAGTTGATAATTTAAATACCCTGTTTGAGGAGGAAAGGTTGGCCAAATCAGCAAACTATGTCATCAAAATTCACCGGCGTAGGGTTGACCTCGAGCAAAGAACTCAAATTGCTTAGGGTCCCCCTTTTTTGGTGGCGGTCCTGTGCTGTTCTTGGGTCCCATAGGCCGTTGTGGCCTTGTGGACGTAATTAAAATCTTTCATTTCATTTCATTCTTAGCATTGTACGAGAGGTGTAAAATAATCAGATTTTAGCTAAGGACCATGAATTCAGATTTTAGCTAAGGACCATGAATTTCAAATGGTGGCAGTGTTCCATGAAAGGGGCTTTTAAATTTTCTATGTTTGGGTGTTTTTTGGATGGTTTTGTAATAAAATTTGGAGTTAATTTTGAAAGGTAGATATCAAATTTTCATCAATGTGACAAAATCTTATAAGCATTGCTTTGCATTATTTCAGCACTTTCCATCACTTCTTAATTAGGATAATATTTAAAAAATTTAATTAAGATAATATTTATAAATTTTATTCATAAAATATCTTTACGATTAAAAATTTCTTAAAAAAGAGAAGCTATAGTCCCTCTTCCATCAGACCAACATCCTTCTTTATCCACCACTTTCTATTCTAAAATGAAGCTAATCACTTTGAATTTCTAAATACAATGCATATTATTTATAAAATATGTATACAACTAGGGATATTGAAAAAGAGGGAAGCTAATCTCTTTTAAATAAATTTCAATTTCTAAATACAATGCATATTATTTATAAAATATGTATAAAACTAGGGATGTCTGAAAAAGAGGGAAGCTAATCTCTTTTAAATAAATTTCTAAATACAATGCATGCATATTATTTATAATATGAATGATAGATAGCTTTTGAAGAGGGCCCCTTTTGTATATATTTTGAAAGATCACCATCCTTCTTTATCCATCACTTTCTATTTTACAACTAAGCTAATCACTTTGAATTTCTAAATATAATGCACAACTAGAGATACCCGAAAAAGAAGGAAGTTAACCTCTTTTAAATAAATTTCTAAATACAATGTATATATTTATAATATGAATGATAGAAAAGAGCAATAGTTTTGAAGAGGCCCCTCTTGTATAATTTTGAAAAGGATTTATTGAAAAAAATATATTACAATTTTTTTAATCAGCATGAGCACTCCAATGATTTTTTTTGTGAGGCATTTAAAGAAGTAATGAACATTTAATTTATTGTTCTATACAAGATATCTTAAAAAGAGAAGCAATAGTCCTTGATTATATTTTAAAGATGGTTTATGAAAAAAACCATATACAAGTTTTAAATCAACATGGACATTTAAAAGGAAAATATTTGAGGCATATAAAGAAATAATTCATATTTGAGTTTCTTGAACAAACATTTAATTTATTGCTCTATATTATTGTTTATCTTTGCTTTAGGTTATTATAACTTTTGTTCACCATTAGCATGGTTAATGTTTCATATATTTTGTTACATAATACGACAATACTAATTAATATATAATATATAGTACATGTTACAAGATTAATGATCAGTACGTATAATATATTTTCCTAACCATTCTTGCAAATTTTATATATACATATAAGGGTGAAATTTGCACACCATATTATTTTTCATTTAGTGTTTTAATCATTTTAAGGGATGTCTTGATACATGTACATATCGACAAATGACACAATCTTGTATGAAGTTGAATTTGTTCTCCCAGTGCTCACTTATCACACACACATTTCCATGTGTTAGTCCCTTTTTTTGTTCACATTTGTCTATATTGCTCTTTATTTATCACACCCACCAATGCTTTTATCTTCAAACATTTAATTTTTATTTTATTTCTACCAACATTTTCTCTTGATGACTAAAATATAGGTGTCCACTATTTTGATCATAACTTTTGAACAACTCATAATTGCAATTTCTTAAATGTTTTAAAAAAACAAACTTAAATGTTTTAGAAGTAGAATTATGATATTTGTACTTATAGAATTAGTCTTACACTTGTATACTTGATGTCTGACATTTTAAATTCAAATTCAAAATTTGATCAAATTATATCCATTCTTTTCTCACCTAAAACCAAGTAAACATATTTATGTGATTTATTTCTATATGATTGTATTTAAAGCATTCAATTGTATTCATTTGATTATCCATTTATTTAAGAAAAGAAGCATTTCAATTAATGCTCTAAAACAAATCTAGATTTGCATTGATAATGGAGCTTTCCTGTCCACACCCCTTTCAAAAAATTCTCTTGCTGTTCTCTGGTGCAACTGTTGGCGAATGGGGGCTATTTCTACGCCCTCTGTGGTTGGGGTTTTTCCCATTTCAGGCGTTTTGGGGCTTGTCGATTTGTCTATTGCAGCCCTTTCCCTGCACAGGACAATTGCATTTATGTTTTGACCTGGCTCTTCCTTTGGTCTCGACGATGGCTACAACGACTTTCTTGAGGCAGAGCCTTCTGATGGTGGTCATGTTGTTGTTTTATACAATTAGGTTTGAAAATCTTTATTGAAGGTTAGATTGAGATATATTTGCGTCATGAGGGCTTCTTCATTATTCTGTTTGGATTTTTAAATGATAGGGATTTGTTGCTTATTGATGCGATTTGAATGCGGGGAAAGCACTTCCTCTCGATCAAGACTTGGTTCATATCATTCAACCCTCTTTCAAAACTTTTCAATACTATATTAGTGTGGGTTAGGCTACCAAATCTTACTGTTTAGATCTAGGAAGACTCCTTTTGAGGTCATTAAGAATGTAATTGGTCATTTTTTGAAAGTTGATTTTACTACCTTCTTTATGGGTCACTTTATATTTTTAAATGTTGTGATGGACACTAACATCTTGGATGTTTTTGAAAAATTAAGCAGCATTTTCAGGGAGTTGTACCTTTCACAAAGGGCCCAAGGGTTAAAAGAGAAAAAACATAGTTTAAAACAAACTTTGAACTATAGAACAACCAGCAACAACTGACAGATAGCTGTAGAAACCAAAGAAATTAAGCAGCACCAGACACAGAGGGGTCTAGGCTGGCTCCACGAGCCCGAGTCCGAGGAGCCGACACAGATTTCTTCTTTTGGAGAACGACCGACCAAGGAGGCTCGGAAGTAGGAAGCGAAGAGAAGGGAGAGAGGAGCGACTCCTCCACAGCCACCACGGGACCACCAAACAGGGGAGTCGGCAGTAAGGCAGTGGAGGAGAAAACAACCAACGGAACAAAAGTAACAGGGACTGTCAGCGCAGCAACAACAGGGGACTCTGGCACAACAGTGACAACAGAATGGACCAAAGGAGGATCCACAGCCAAAAAAAGAGCCAGGGGAGGCTCAAACTCCAAAGGAGGAACAAGAAGATCACCCTCCTTAGAGGACACGTCAGAATCCGAAGAATCCGAAGCGGGAGAATCGACAGTAAGATGATCCGACAAAGCATTCTTCCACCAAGTAGAATGCCCCAGATCACGAGAATGTTGTTCATAGGAAAATTGTTATTATGGGTGGCGGGGAGGAATAGGCCTTGGACTCATCTACTTGCTTATAAGGTTTTCTCCTTTAGATGTAGATGATGTTTTGCCACCAACCACCTAGTTCTAATTTTCACTTTGTATAATAAGCGGCTATGTGGTGGTAGAATGCCCACAATGATCACTTGACTATCAACACTTTTGATAATGAGTCTTTTCAAGATATTGGGTCTTCCAAAATCTATCTCCTAATTGCACACCCAAGTAAAAAATGTGAGCTTGAATAGGGAAGGGTCTAACGTTGTTTATATTAGATCTATGGGTAATGTTTTGTGATTGACAACTTAGTTCCTTTTGTGTTTGTTCTAGCTTGGCAACATAGCTACAATTGTTTTTTTTGTCCCATTAATGATCTTGTTATGTTGGATTTGATTTGTTCCATCTTTTGTTATAGGTTTATGGTTCCTTTAAAACCAACTTACTTTAATTAAACACATCTAGATTTGCATGATTACCCTAAGAGTATGCGTATGGATGAATACTATTATTCTCAATTGCTTACCTAATTTTGTCAAGGGTTGACCTAGGAGAATATGTTCCCTTGCAACACAAAGACAATCCCTCAAGGAAATTTTTAAATGATGCTAGTCCTAAAGTCCTATGATAAGGGGTGTTATTTAGCGTATAATCCCAAGTCAATGAATTATAGTTAATTATGTACATGATAAATAATGTATGATCTCCAAACATATTTGAGTGGGAAAAATGGGATGAACATGTGCATGTAAGGACTATTTATTTATTATTTATTCTGCAAGATACTTGAGATATTGTGGAAGAAGACATTGAATATGGAGGTTATATTGAAAATGTCAAAATTTGGAGAGGTAAAATATTTTATCTTTGGTAGTTATGGCAAAAACATTGAATGCTCTCATGGATAACATAGAATTGGGATCTTGGTCAATTTGACCATTATGATATAATATATATTTTTTCATAAATGATGCATAAGAGGGGTGTAAAATGTGTAAGAGGAGTTACCATTTCAAGGTAGTTGACCATGACCATAGGCATGTTGAATTTTTGCCATGACTCATGATTTTGGATCACTTAATGGTGGTTCTTATTTTTAAATTTTTATATATTAGAGGCATGAGAGTGAATTGTAAGGTTCTAAATTGTAGGTACTATTATGCTATTAGACAACTGTCAAAGGGATATGTAGATTGTATATTATACTACATTGTTTGAAACAATGCAAACTTGATTTTGCTTGGGTTGGAGTTTTTTCTTGTACTAGTCTTCACATATCTAGTGTCTATATGGTTTTCTAATTTTTTAAATTAATTCTCCATTTTTATTCACATAATTTTATTGAATTAATCACATCGTAATTAGATAAAACCACTATATCATTAATATTTCTATTGTGTTGTTTATCTTTTTATTTTTAATAGTTAGTGTTAAAGCCATGAATTGATTGTAGAAGTAGATGCATTTCTTGTAATATTATGTTTTTTTGGTTGTAATGGGACTATTATTTTAGTGGTTTTGTAAATCCAACTATGGGTACAAGTTATAGAAACTAAAAATGAAGGATCTCTTAGAGGAGAGAGTTGAATGGAAAGTTGTGATAGAGTAGGAAAAACATGTGGAAATGCCTAATGCAATTCAAAGAAAAATAGACAAGACGGTTCAAGGGACAATATGGCCATCTATCCTAAATATCTCTAAGGAGACTATTGCATTTAGTCCATGGTGAAGAACTGATGAAATCTATCAAATGAAGAGTCTAATAAGAAAGCTTTATTTTTTTTGAAGTATTTCTTAAAAATGAAGGCAAGAGACTTTGTAGTTGAGCATTTAAATGTGTTTAATCTTACTTTGAGTCAATCAAGAAGTATTGATGTTTTTGATTAAGGTAAAAATAGGTTTTGAAGGGACTCAAAACCCTTTACAATCAGATTTTGAATGGATCTGGAACCCTCAAGCAAAAAGTTGTCCTAACATATGAACCAAGAAAGCATAGACAACCAAATGCAAAAAAGACACCCACAACCAAAAACAAAGTTGCAAGAAGAACAGTCTGCAGCCAACCAAAAACCAACCCCCAAACAAGAACCATCAAGATTTACATTTAGAACTACTCTTATGGGAGCGTAGCGTCATATCAAAAGAAGGCTTAGAAAATTTAGCTTTCTTGCCCTTTAAAGTATTGATGTTAAGATAGATGAGTATATATATTTTACTATTATTCTCTTTACTTGATGTCATGGCATAAAATTGTACCCTCATGCAATTTCCCATAACACCACCCTTACTTTAGCCTTATAAGTCGATATTAATGCAATAGCCCATTGTCTTAAGCCTTCATTTCTGTTTGTGCCTTATCATTTTCTATCGGTGGGGAAATTTTTTCTAGGATGCTTCAACACTATGCGAACATCCTGACAAGATTCTTGATCATGTGGCCGTTGGGACATTATATTGTCACCTACCCATGAAGTGCAACGCCTCTGCAATCGTAGGTGCACCTGAGAATGACTCTTTGACATGCAATTTGACCATTTTCTTCACTCTATTCCTCATTCTAATTCATTCTTGTTATTCCACTTCATTCTTGTGACTTCACTCTTCCATTCTCACTTATTAGTACTTCCATTCTCTCTACACCATTTCTCTTTCAAGTTTCAAGCTATCTACACTACACTCTTGCATGATCATCTCATGCCTACGAAGCTCTCATTGTTCCTCTCGGCTTCTCCGAGCTTGTAGAAGGGAGGGTAAATTTTTCATTTCATTGCATTATCTATCTTATAGTATAACATCTCAACCCTTCACTGAAGTAAATTTTCCTAAGTTTTCACTTTGCGAGTAAATAAACTATGTAACTTAACCATTGCAATACAAAATTTATTTTCTTTATTGAGAATAATGAACATAGAAGACATAACAATAATCAACATTGATTTCATTCCAAAGTAATAATTTCCACAATTATAATATTTCAAAGAATGTGTACAATGTACATACATAGTTCAACCGAGCTTCGAAACAATAGATATAGATGGTTCAAGATCCTCCTTTCAAATCTTGGTCTTCTTGTCACCTGTTGAGGAGGAGAAGCATCACTCAAGCGCTTTTCCACCAACCACAGACTCATATGCAGTCCCTCACACATCTATCATTTGATAGATGACCCTAGCCTTCGACAAAGAGATTGGTGGAGTAACCTTGTAACGACAACCAATTGAGCTTAGTCTTGTGTCCTACATGACTAGAACTTGTAAACCCATAATCTAGGACTAGCATGTAAATAAATGGATCACTGTGAATTGATAGTGGAGCTAAAGACAATCACACTACTTTGGCCAAAGTGTTCTCACTTAGTACTTCGAGTGATAGTCATCCTACTCACATACACTACTCAAGCTAGATTTGAATTTAAGCCACTATAATCTATGCATAGGTATTTCCTTCTATGGTTAATATTTAACCCTAGAAACATCATATTCCCTTTCACAAAAACTCTATGATAATTCTATTCACAAAGCATATAAAAAATTTCCCTCCCTTTAATGGCCAATCAACACTAGGGGTAACTCTCTATCAAACTAATATAATTAAATAACTGAAGCTATGAACAACCCTTAAGTTATTCTTCGTTTAATCAATCCTAGTATCATACTACTAATGACAAACACTCTCTCCTATTACAAAGTAAATACAAGCACCTTACAAATAAGCATTAAATAACTTCATTTTCCTTTCCAAAGAAAATGCTATGTTTTCCTAATGCAATTAATCTCATACAGAACAATAATGCATTCAATTCTCAATCCTTTGAAAATAAAGTCAAAATAGACAAGACAAGATCCCCATTCCTGTATTATGCTGAACCACTTGACTTGACTAGTTGCACAACCTCCAACAATAGCTTATAAGATTCTCTAATCCCCACTAAGCAAGACTCCTTACAAGTTGATAACATGCTCTTACTAATAAAACTCTCACACTATAGCTCCACTTAAATGCTCAAGGCTCTCTCAAAATAACTCTCAGCTCTCACAAAATAATGCATCAAAGTAAAACAACAAAATAAGTTTGCAAAAGAGAAAAGTGCATCCCAAATGAGAGCACTAACCTCTCTATTTATACATAAAAAGAGATATTGCAGCCTACAAAAATGACATGCAAAATGATAGCTTATTCCATGCAGAATGACTCACTCGACTCAGCTAAAAGGTGGCGAATAGGCAAAGAGTATACTCAACATAAAATGCCACAAATCGACCTCTATAGTTGACAACAGTTTAAGACTATTTCAATATGCACATGATCAAATGATGACAATCAAATTGTTTCCAAGATGGTCTTCTACATGAAATAGAACTTCACAATATGGCGCCAAGTATGCAACCTCTTCCTATTAATATTGGCACGGTTATACTCATTGGTTTAATCTACTGTTAATAGGAAACACCTTGCTATGTCGACTCAGTCATGGTTTTGCTGAGTATAGAGGAAATATAAATTGCTTTTAGCACACAAATAGTGCTTTGACTAATTATTTCATCATTATTTACTTTCCCTATTCTCTAGCATTCAAAATACTCATGAGGTGGTTTACATTCTATCGCTTATGCGTTCTCAACTAAGTAATTCACTAATTAGATATTGTAAATCCATTTCCATAGTATTGAATATGGTGGGTTCACCATATCGACCTTGTTGCTGCATAATACATAGCATGTCATTTGACCTTTAGTCGATGCCAATATATGTTATATTTGTCCCTTAAAGCTTTGTATATGCTATATACTATTCGGCCTATGTTAAATATATAAATCAACCTCCATGTTGAATATATAAGTCAACCTCTAAGCATTACATATGTTCATCAATCTCTAAACATATATTTATATATAAATATATATATTCATATATACATACATATACATATATATGTTTATCAATAATATCCCACATATATATGTATATGTATATATATCTCATATCACTAGAGTATGTATACATTCGATATATGAATAAATACAAACAAGTTAACATTCACATAGTAATAATAATTATATCGTTTGTGTATATGTATATATATTCCTCTATGTACATGTAACATATGTGTACATATATTGATACATTCATATGGGCATGTCCGTTCGCCAAACATACGTTAGAATACATAATTCAATAACCATTCATTTCACATATATGCATTTCTTCACATATCATTTAAATGAAATAACATTCATTCACAATTCATCGATAACAAAGTGCAAGCACATTTTATTCTCATTTAGAATTCAAATTACATTCACATTTACCCTACATAGTAATAGTAAATAGTAAATACACAATTGGGGTGTAGCATACTCCCCCCTTGTGAATCATCATCCTTGATGATTTTATGTAGCAACATAAAACTAAACAAACAAACAACACATTGTTTTCAAGGATTCTCAAATGCATCTAAAACATGAGAAAATTTTTGTTGTATCTCAGCATAGTCTTCCCAAGTAGTAGAGTCTTCCACATACTGGTCCCTTTGGAATTTGCATTGCAAGACCTCCCAGTTATGCAAGCGAAGTTTAGGCGTTCCAAGCACCTTGACAGGTTCGAGTGTTACCATTCTTGGGTCCTGTACTTGTAAAGCATTCCAATCAATCACATGATTATCACCCGATATATACTTCTTTAGGTAGGACATAAGGAAGACGTTATGCATCCTGGCAAGAGCTGGTGGCAACGCAATTCAGTAAGCTACCAAATTCACTTCCTCAAGAATCTCAAAAGGTCCTACATAACGTAGGGCTAATTTGGAAAACTTTCCAAATTTAATAGAACTCTTGTGAGGTTTCACTCTCAACAACACCTTGTCACCTATGGAAAATTTTTGGGGCACTCTCTTAGCATCAACAAATATTTCCTTAATAATTATTACTTCCTCATCCATTTCAGCCAACATTTTTGGCCCAAGACTTACTCTATCCTCAAGTCTGCCCCAACTTATAGGAGTTTGACACTTTCGACCACATAATGCTTCGAAAGGAGTCATATTTATTGCGAAATGGTAGGAATTGTTGTAAGAAAATTACACCAAAGGAAAATAGTCTTCCCACTCATGGGTAAGTACATGGATCTGTGACACAATTTTGGTTCTTAAGATGCCACTTTTAAAAATAAATAAATTTGAAATCAACAAAATCTAATTTGCACGAGAAAATGAAGATAGTTCTGCTCAAAATTTCAAGATGCAACAAGAACAAGAGTTGAAGTGCTCTGAGTCTATTTTCTAATCTACTAATTCTTTTTGAAATTAATGAAGATTAAGGGTCTCAAAAAGGGGGGGAAACAAGTCCTGTTTTTATCAAAAGAAATAGCATAGCGTCTGAGGCCCCCCCCTTTTTGATTAACTTTTTTTCAGAATTTCAAAAATATGAATGGTGAGAAATTAGCTAACACCATGCAGTTTATCCTCGTTCTTTCAAATTTTTTTTAATGAATATATAATATTTTTAAAATTTTGAAAGTGGAGACATCTTGAAAAGCTAAAATTTGAGCGTGCTCCACCCTAATTTTTTTGAAAACTAATCAAAAATTAAATTTTTTTTCATCATGTGTAGAATGGAGTCTAGTTTTAAAAAATGTAATTTGTTTCATGTTTTGATGAATGAGTAAAAATCTATCCTAAAACTAGCACATGTTAGTTTTTGACCAAAAACAAAAGCATTTACGATAGAAGTTATGGATCAAAACCTTAACTAAATCAAAATGAAGAAATACTTATATATTTAGATAGCTAAGAGAGAGGTTAATGCCATCACAATTTTTTAATAAAATTGCATTGAAAGACGTGCAAATGTGACGGTGAGCACAGATAAAAATATGAGGAAATTTGGTAAATCTTGTTGATTCACTCATTCAAAGCAGGTCATTTGGCAAGCACTAAATTTCACGCTTGCCAAATGTGATGTGTCATTTGGTGAACGCCAAATTTGGCGCTCGCCAAATGACCTACTTTGCTAACTTTCCCCTCTCTTTGCTCGACCACTTTGATAATGCTGGGAGTGCACAGTTTATGATCGTAGATGGATAGTTGAGGTTTTACCTTTCATATGCTCTCTAATCCTTACCCTAACTAGATAACTCTCTCCCTCTGAAGTCTCTCTCTCTCTCTCTCTCTCTCAGGTCTCACTCCCTCCTATGCTACCTAGACTACTCTCTCTCACTCCAATCCCATCTCTCACACTCCCTCTCTCTCAGGTCTCATTCCCTCCCACCCTACCTAGATAAATATATCTCACTCCAACCTCCTCTCTCTCTCTCTCTCTCTCCCTATGGTATTTTTGTCTCTCTCACCCCATCTCCCTCTCTTGGGTTGTTATATTTCTCTCTCCCTCCCTCTCTCTCAAGTTTCTCCCTCCTACCCCTCTCCCTCTCTCAGGTCTCTCACT